>VWZZ01002410.1:893180-951463 GCA_013399095.1 Psophia crepitans | reverse complement strand
GTCCGTCCTCCCCCCCGTTTCCCGCCCCGCAGCGGGAGAGGCGCTGGCTGCGGGAAGGGCTGCGGTGGGGGCGCGCGCTGTGGCCGTTGGGCTCCGCTGCCCGCCGAAGCGGGGGCGAGGCCGGGCCGGGAGGATGAGGGGGGACTGGGGACGGCGCCTGGGGCAGAGCGCCCTGCCGCTGGAAGGTGCGCCCGGCGGGGCTGCCCGGCCTCACCTTGCCGCTGTCCGAAGTGTCACGGGCGGGCTGGGGCAGAAGGGGCTGTGCGCACAGCCGGGGGGCTTTGCGGGGGGTGTTGGAGCGCGGATCGGGGCGGGGAAGTCCGCTCAGTGAGGTAAATGGTGCCTCCGGAGTGCCTTGCACGGAGTACGCGGACACCAGACCCGGTGTGACCCGAATCCCGTCAGTTACAAAACCCGCTGCTGTGAGGTGGCTCTCGTCCTCCAGAACGCTTCGCTTTTGCGCTTGGTTCGTTCTCTGTTTGTTGCAAGTTGAGGAAAGCCTAATCAATTTTCAAAAGTCCTTCACATTTCTTTCAATGAAAAACATTTTGCTTATCCATATCCTGCATTCTTTGTTGTCGCTTTTAAAAATCTGAATCCCAAGCATGCAAAATAATTTTCTGTTTAGTTTTACTGTTTTGCTTACTGAATTTCTTTGATTTGGTGTAAAGCATTGGTGTGGTTTGCAACTTCAGAGTCAACAGGTTTCTTGTGCTACAGCTTGCTGGTGACTATAGTTTGCTATAGTGAACTGAAGCAAATGTCTCTAACAAGTCTCCCATATTTTTTTGAGAGCTGTAGTGTATTGTGATGCATGTATTTTCTAGCTTTATATGTATGTTGCATGTGGGATGCAAACTTGGCTATTTATGTAAAGTTACTAGGAAAGAAGAGCTACTGTTAGAGTTGTGGGAGAACTTATTTCCACAATAATTTCTATTAAACAGCGTAATTTCAGTGTTTGAGAACACTTAAATTAATATCAAGATATTTTTATCTGCTTTGAATGTCTAAAAAACCTTAATGTTCATGCAAAAAAACCACCATCTGTTTGGTATACTGTACTTCGGGGCCTGTGATTTTTGGAAAAAAAAATGCCGTGCTATATAAATGTTTTAGGATGAAAGGCTGCTGCTCGAAAACCTCAAAATAAGTACATCAGTTATGTTTTATAATTGGACAAAGTCATTTATGTAAGGACTACCCTGCAAGGCTGAAGAAGCTAAGTGCTCTCTAATGCCTGTCCCCTGGGTGCCCACTGACTTATACTGTAATATTGGATATTAGCCAGATAATTTATTCCGTGACAAGTAGGTGTCCCCAAGGGTTTTAAGAGTGGCTGCTTTGAGGAAGTACTGCATACTGATTTTTCTGAGGCAATTTACAAATATGCTGTCTTATTTATTTTTATACTGTTTAAGTTTTATAAGGCTAGTACTTCAGTGAGGAATATGCTTTTTTCCTTGTGCAGAGTGCTTCTATCCTATTGATTGGTACTCAGTCTGGAATATTTGTGGATGGTTCTAATACTTCATGACATTCTCCCTTTAAAGCATGGATGGTTTTCAGTAATTCATAAGATACAATTTATTTTTTTTTTTTTTTTTTTACAATTATGAGTTAAGCTACCTGCACAATAATGCACTAAAAATACCTTAATTGTAAGGAGCACTGATTAGTTATCATCCTTAAATATAACATGGTGGAGAAGTTTTATTAACATCCTACAGTTTTATGTATTTGGTAAATTTATTTGTATGACTGTAATATGTTGGTTTTGAAATTGTGATTAGCCATTTAATTAGTGATTCAGATGTTGCCTCCTGTTAAGGAAAAGTACAACTGCATTTTAAACATATGTAGGAGTAACAGTCTCAGAGAGTTAAAAGCAAAATAAAGGTATGCAATATCTGTGTTTGTAATTTAATTCTCTGATTAGTGAGTAGCATATTTTTGCAGGCTTTAAATACCCTACAGATGTAAGGCTGAGAGGGAATTCTGGTGTGAAAAGAAGTATTTAAAGGCTTAACTTAAGACTTAACTGACAGGACTGATTAATGTGGAAGATAATGACCCTGACTTCTGGCTTATTGGCTCAGTTTCTTAGAGTTTTAGATCACAGTGAGAAAGAATAGTCATTCAGAAAGGGACCCCTTACAAAATCTAATAAACCAGGATATGATCTTTTATTTAAAAAAAAACAAACACAAAACCAACAAAAAAAAACCCAAACAAACAAAAAACCCAAACCAAACAAACCCCCAAACCTAGGTCTTTTAATATCCTCTAAAATGTCAGATTTGTCAGTAAAGGTTGTTATTAACATGATAATATTAGCTGTAAGTGACTCTTCAGTTCTCTTGAAATACCTTGATCAATCTGACAAATCCGTTGAATATCATGAAATAGATCTAGGCAAGAACTGTGCCTTAATGTGGAACAGTGGTAAGCTGGGCGCATGGTAGAGGCTATCTTCTCACATCTTTTCCTCGTGCAAAATTGCAAATGGGCTCTTTCTTAAATAGACTTCCCATCTTAAAGATGTGAGGGGAAGTGTATTCTTCATATGTCAAGATATTTGACATAACTTCCTCAACTTGTATGTGTTAGTCAAAACGTTTTGTGTTATAAACAAGGATATGTTTGCTTTTTACCTGTAGTAGCTGGGGAGGAAGTTTTTAACTCAGTGCTGCTGCAATCCAGTTGCTGAGTAGCTGCAGCTTTTATGTCTGTCACTAACATAAGTCCTAGGGTTGATGTATTTATTAAGGTTTTTCAAGCTGCCTGGGTAGACTGCTTCAGCAGCCAGTGGTGTCATGATGCTGGGATGTCCTAACCCATGTGTACATATCTTTTATTTATTTCATGCTTGGAAATTGAGTTTCTTGAGTAGATGCTAAGTTAGGGGAAGCTTCCTCATTCATATTTTGTTGTATTTTTAGTGCTTTGGTCTTGTCTAATGATGGTTGCACCAGACATTTGATAAAAATGTATATATAAACCACAGTTTGTCTAAAATGAAGATTATTCATTTAAAAAAATGTAACTGTGTAATGGCATTACGTTTATACTCTTCTACTTAGAACATCCTAAATCTTATGTACCGAACCTTCGTTACTCATAATGCTGTAAATCTGTGGAGAAAACAAAGTATAAGAATAATTCGTTATTCTCTTTATGATTTGATTCCAAATGGTACTAGTTCTAATCCTAGAAGAAAACATAATGGTTTTGTTATTTATAATCACTTTGTCTTTTTATGTGGTCTTTACAGCCAGTTGGACAAAGTTTCACACAACCGTAATTGTCTGTTGCAGTGCTATCTGAAAGCCTTTCAGAAACTAATTTTTATTTCTGTAAAATTCCAGGAAGCAACATTTTTTCAAGTAACTCGTTCTAGTCATTGACATTTGCAAACAGTGTCCTGTCCATTTGTGTTCATTAAAAGGACTGTATAATAAATATGTTTTGTCTGGTAAATTTTACTTGCTGCTTAAGGAGAGTTTTTTGTGGTATAACTTGCTTGTTAGTGATTTTTACTTTTTCTTTTCAAAGAGATCATAACTTAAGCAATTTCTGTATTTACAAATTCAAGATGCATCAGGAACTTGGTAGTGAAAGATATCTGTATATAAATAAACGCCGCACAACTCAACTACAGCATAGTATTCTTATGAAATAATATGATCAGTTGATCAGTGTGATCAGTTGCATCATACCAGTTTTACTATCATACTACCATATTCATACAGTTGTTCAAAGGTATAGAAGGTAGAATGAAATTCCATTAACAAATCTTAAAACCTATCCATGATGAAGAGGAAGTAACTGGTAACACTACCTTTTACTCTGCATCACAATGAAGTGTTCTCACATTGACCATCAAATACATTGCCTTCGAAAACATTTGGCGAGTTTGGGCAGCTCATGTTGACCTCCCAAACTTTTGAAGATATTTAAAGAATATGTTTTTTCAACATTAGCGAGATCTAAACCTCTGTGTTTGGAAAGAAGATGAATCAAATACTAGGTCTCTATACCAGTTTAGTAATTGCCAACAATCATTATTCTCCTGTCTGCTTCAAGGTTTAAGACTTCTCAAAAATAACCATCCCCTGCTGCCAGCTAAGGTCCCCACCAACTATATACCTTGTATTTCTTTACTGTTGTGAGCAGAACATCTCTGCCTAACTCTACACCCACACAACTGCATCTTGGAATAACTGAGAAAGCCAAAGGCTGCTTTGAAAGGGATTAATCCCAAGGTGTTTTTTGTGCTTTATTGTGTGATCACTGTGTAAATGTTTGAAAGGTTTTCATGTTTCCAGATCAGAGTACTGGTAACCTTATTTGACAAGGAGAAGGACTTCTGTTTAACAAGTTTTTTGCATTGGGTTAGATTCCCTCCTAGTTTATGGAGGATCAAGAATGTTCTTTGGAGGAAGTCATTATTTACGACTGGATAGTGCAGCACTCATCAGTCTTTCCTCTCTAATGTCGAGTCATTAACTGTGAAAATAGGTCCAGTAGGCTTATTTGTTCTGTACTTCTTATGATTCAGGATAAATAAAACATACCTCTTTCCTTATTACTGGATAGGGCAGCTCGTTTACTACATACTATGTTTTGATAGAAAGTTATGATTATGACATCAGGAAAAAATGGAATTGCATAACAAGAAAGATGAGCTGCTTCATGATGTTGTCCTAGGCCTAAGCTAAAGCAAAAACTTCCCAAGAAGTTAAAGTTGCTTTTTCAGTTAGGGCATTGAGTCTGTTTTCTATCATGCCAATTTGTTACTCGAAACTTGTTATTAGCTGTTCTAAACTGGTATTGGTCTTTCTCTTTTTTTCCATGACGTATTTTGTATGACATTAGTTTTATTAATATGATGAAGGAGGAAAAAATTTGAAACCTAGGAGATCGGACAGAAAGAATTGAGGATTTTGTATCTACACCTATAATTACTACCTTCGAAATGGAACTAAAGTAAGACTTGACCACTGTTGTTTAAACTGTGAAATATAGGAAAATGTTAGAAATTTGTATTAATTGAGGAAACTTAGGAAGCTATTTAATTGTTCATCACTCCTAAACTGAACATGACAAGTTTTAATGGGAACGAGTAATGGAAATCTTAAATTGTCATTACTTCTGTATTGTAGAAAAAGGCTTCTGATTTTTATACGTGCTTTTAGTTTGCTCTCAAGTATGGATTCTGTGGTGGTTGGGGTTGTTTTTTTTTCCGTCTGATTACTTTTCTTCCTGTCTGTGTTAGCTTTTGGTTTCTAGTGCCAAGTGGTGTTTTTCTGTTTTTTTGTTGTTTTTTTTTTTGTCTGCAAAGGCAGATTCTACTAATCTCAAACTATTGTTAACATTGAACTCTTAACTGTCTCTTGGAAGGCATTAGCTTGGAAGCTCTTTACATAGCTAACATTTAGGAGTTAAGTAAACTGTAATGTGCTTTTCCTTAGATTGCCCTCATAATCTAAAGTAAAGCTGATAACATTGTTTCATCTTATCTTTATCTCCTTTCTCCAAAGAATAATCTTTATTTTATTTGCTGTAGGTTGTTTAGTGGATATGGATACCCAGTCTTCTCTTGTTGTACCATTAAATCTTATTGGGATTGACTCTAACCATCTGTGCTTATTACAGTGTAGTATAAATAGCTTTATAATACCCTGATAGGTGGTAACAGTAACAGAAACTGCATAGACTGTCTTGGCTGTACAAACAGAAAGCAAACATGTCTGGAGCAAGAGGTATATTATAAAGGGAACCTGAATGTAGAAAACAAAGGAATATGAGTGAAATTATAATATCTATGTTTTTAGACTAACACCATCAATTCCTTTTTTCTGTCTCCTCCGTCTCTATTACTTCGTAGCAATTTTCATGTTACTTGAAGTTTAATTTTTGAAAGAGAATTTTGTGGCTAGTAATACAAGTGTTCAAAGCTTCACTGGGCATTCTTACCTAATGTGAATGATATTTAGTAGTTAGATTTTTTTTTAAATAATTTTTCACTTTTACTTTCCCATCTCACTTTATTTTACACTGATACATTACAGTAGCAAAAATTACTGAAGGCATTGATGATTTACCTAAGAAAGGTGGTGCAGCGTTAGGTAGCAACCTCAGACAGAACACAAGGAGAGGTGGTATGAAATTCTAACCCCAATGACAAAGCTTTCACATTACAATGAGGATGTGATTTCACTGCTCTGTTATTACCTTCGCAAGTGACGGCTTAAAGAGAACACAGTACGAGAGCGGGTTTAAAAGATGTAAATCATCCAAACTTTTTGGTATTTTGTTGCTTCTAGAGAGTACTATCTTAATATGTTGCCATTAAAGACTATCTGGTGCTTGACATTTTTCTGCAGAAAATTCTTATGAACTAGTTTTTATTTTCTCAAGTGATGTGTAATCATTGGCTCAAAGGAGACTGTCAGTTCACAGTTTGTTCAGCATCTCTCTAAAAATGTCTGCAAATGATCAAATAATTCTGTGTAGTGCACTTACACTAGGGCCTGCATACAGCTAAAACAAACTCCTTTGACATTTTTGAGCTTGCATTGATGAAATTCATTCTAGTTGTTAAATCTGTGTAGCATAGCAATAAGTACAGAACTTATTCCTTGGTACATTATTTCGAATATAGTAAATGACCTGTGTTTTAACATCTATTTATTATTGAAACAGAGGGAGGTTCTTAATATGAAGACTGTGGGATATATATTTAATGATCCATGCATCTTTAAGGATTTGGTAGTGGTTGTGTTGGTGACTGAAACATCACTTTAGCAGAAAACCCAAACGGTGATTTTTATAAGCAGAATCAATTGGCTGGTATGTAAAGCAGCAATGGCAGGGATCCATTGTATAAAGTGCTCTTCCAGCCTTTTGCAGAAGAGTAAGTTAACCAGCTTGGTCAGGTTTAGGAAGCCCATGTGAAACTCTTAAGAACTCTTTTGTATTCATAAAGATTAGAGCCAGAATAGACCATTGGATTTGATAATGTGCTTGCCTCTATATAGTGGCTCATTATCTCTTATCCTGACAGATTGTATTAAACTCAAAAATTCCAATTGGGCAAAAGCATTTCAGGTTTCAGGAGGCTATACTGTGTGCTGCTGGTACAGATAAGGTAAAGATTTGATCTCTAAGGCCTGCAATGTGAGGGAATTAATTAGCTGCAATATTCCCAGATGATATAGGCAACAAACTTAGGTTATTTTGCAGTAGAATAAGGAAGAATACAGTTTAAGTTCATATTAATCTGATCTGGGAGTGTTTACTTCTTTGGCCCAAATATGACAATGACTGGTGCTTGATTGATCTTTCTTATACTAATTTGCCATTTAAAAGGAATTCTATTCTGCCTCCTTCATAGCATTTGCTTGTGTGTATTGTCAGTAATTGGGACCAATTACTTTTATGTGAAAAATCACAAATGGTATTGGAATACAAGCCAATTCAAATCCTAAGGAAGATGGAAAAATGGCTCCTGAATTCCCATTAAGATATTCACTGAGATACATCTTTGTTGCCTTAATCTGGAGTGTAATTGTTTAAACATACTATGGATTAGGTAGACAGTCTTGTTTCCAACACCAAGGAACAAATAACAGGAACATGAACAACTCAGTCGTTTCATATATTACAAAGCCAGCAAAGGGCTATTAGATTGCTCAGTGTACCGCAAGTAGCGTGCAATATTTCTTATGTGAACTGGATTAAAGTACTTGAAGTACTTACCTATTTTTCTAAATCTTAATAAATCTAGCATTTCCCTCCTAAACTGTTAAGCTGTTTAATTTTTCATCCATGTGCTTATTTTAGTTGAATGTATCTGATTTTACTCAGGCATTTTTGGTAGGCAGTTATCAGGTCCTGTTTTGGTGAACTCTGGTACTTGGGGTATGAATGGACAGAATTTTTTTACACTGGTAAGAAAAAGACTCAGTTATGTTAGGAAAACACGCAATTAGTTCTACCTGTGATGTGATGTTCATGGGTCATCAAAAGAAAATAGCCTCTCAAAGAATGCAGGGATGTATGGCGAAAACTTCATTGGAGTTACTGTAAGTAACACCTTATCAAAGTTAAGTGTAAAATGATGATGAATCACGGGATTTTGCTCTGAGATCTGCAGGATTAGTCTCATAGATGGAGAAGGAAGGATATGTATAAGTAGACTTATCTATGTTGTTTTGTACTGTAGATTAAGAATATAGGCATATAAAGCATTTTGATGTTCTTCACTAGGACTGAATGTGTATAAACTGGATTCTGCACAGCCTTCTGAGACCTCTGTGCCTTTTGTCTTTGGATAAAAGCTACCATACCTTTCTGTCTTTCCTTACTTTTTACATATGGTAAATGTTTACAATTCCTCTTTTTTTTTTTTCTCTCCCCCCCCCCTTTCCTGCATAAAAATTATGGCTTCTTAGGACATATGAAATTCTCACCTTTTTCCCCTCCAAGCTTTCTAGATTTGGATTGTAGCATACCTTCTGTAAACTGAAGATATCTGAGTATCATTTTTCCCCTGAAGTTTTTAAAGTATTAATGTTATGGAGTATTTGATGTTCAGCACATTAGAAAGTTCAGCTCTAGTGTTTTTTATAATCAATATGAATTCATGCCATGTGCACTGGTATCTTACATCAGCAATTTAAGGAGATTTTACTCTGTGCATCCCTAATGCTGGGGAGCAAAATACCTCACAGAATATTAGAAGTGTTTCATAGGTCCAACCTGATAATCTCTGCAGATTTTATCTTACCGTCAGATTTTGATATCCCATTGATTGCAGGTGATTTTGGGGTATATACTGAGTGACATGGATTTAACAATGTTTGTGGTGTACAGAATAAAATAAGAATTCTGAATTCATATGTAATAAACGAGGCAGTTGTGTACAATACTTTCAGTTCATTGGCTGGAAGAAATACCTAATGTTTTACATGCCTTTAAGTATCACGTGAGAACAAGACAAGTCAAACATCTGGAGATTTTTAATAAAAGGTTTTTGTTTCCCCAAGAAAGGTAGGAGAAGGTATCAAAAATATTTTGTGAAATTATTCTGTGAAGCCAAACTGAAGTTAGAATCTAACAGTGCTTATCTGGTTGTATAATGTGATAGTATCTTATGTAGTTCATGTTTAAAAAAAATAAATATCTTTCATGTCAAACTCATATTCCTTTAGTTTGAAAGTTAGGGAATCTTTAGAATTTTTTTACAAAGAATTGGACTGTCACTTTCCAGCCCAGTTTGAGTGTAATTGGACTATTCAAGAGCATGAATGTTAGGAAACTTTTTTCTTAAAATATTGCAAGTTACTGTTGAACATTTTACATTACAAATAATAATAAAAAGTTCAGCTTATTAGTAATATCCATGTAATACTTTTTTCACAAATATGTCTGCTTTTTAATCTTTATTCTAATGCAAATAAAGGTCAGTAATTTGCACGTGCTTAAGTCCCGTATACTGCTCTTGCTTGATTTCATGAGAAAGAAACTTTTTTACTGAATAAATGCATTAGTTGAAGCTAAAATTTCTATAGCGGTAAAATTATACACGTTATTTATACAACTGATATAAAATATATCAGCATTCATCATTTACTTATGCAGCGATAAAACAAAATTAAGCTTGAAAATAAAGTAGATGTATTTTCGGATTTGATAACTGTTTTTTTCAGTTGCTTAACTTAGGTAGCTTTAGCCAAACAGCTTGCTAATTAGACTAAAAAACCTGCCAAGATTAATGAAGCATAGGGATGAAACAAAAGACATTGTGATTTACCATTTTATGCTTGACATTTATCAAGAGAAATGCTTGATTGAAGGAAAAAGAAAAGCAGAAAAAACTTCATAATGCTGAATTAATTACTATCATCAAATTTGAAAAAAACCACCGTGATGTGTAGTCAACTAACTCTGTAATGTCTGAATTGTTATAGGAATTCTTTCAAATAGTGTGTTTTTTAAGGAGTTTTGCAGGAAGCGAAGCATTTCTGCTGAAGGTGTTTTTTTTGTGTTGTGGTTTGTTGGTTTTTTTTTTGTCTGTCTGTGTCCTGTATTAAACCTTCATTGTGGATTTCACTGGGACAATGTTGTGTTAGACTGGATCTCATTCCAGTTTGTGAGGAGTCTTCCCTTGTCTAATTGAGGTCACTGAGAATATGTTCACTGATGTTTGTGAGAGGTGAAGTAAATCTTTAATTATGCCAGTTCACTTATTTAAAATCATCATTTGAACATTAAGTCTACAGAACAGAATTCTGGGTATATTTTGCATCTTTGAAAAATGAAAGAAACCCAACTTGAACTGGAGAATAAACTAAGTCATCTATACAACGATAACTTCTTTTTATTAGAAAATCCTATCTAGTGATCTAAAGTGGAATACATATCAAGATTGTGTGGTTGGTTTTTTATTTTCTTTTTGGTTTATTATGTATAAGGGAGTTCTTAATTTGTTGCTGCTACTTGGAGCACGATGAAAATGTTTCTTTATGTCTTTAAGCTACTGGATTTCACTGGGGATTCTATTTCTCTCTTTAAATAAATTATTTTCCTGAATAAGTTGTTACTTGTTTTTTTTATTCTGCTCTCCTTCCCCCGCCCCTTTCAGTTTCAATGACCTGAATCAAAATATTTCATTTTGGTTAATTCATCTGAGAGGATTTCTGTTTGTGAGTTTACAGTCTGTGCCTGATTCATTTGCTGCATTGCTTCATGGAGTTGTAGGTAGGTGCCTCTGTGCTGCCTTACATGCCAGGCTTCTACGATGAATTGCATATTGGATGATGCACTCTGCTTTCCCCTCTAGCTGAATCCCATGTTGCACTGTGCAAAACAGTGCAGAGATTCAATTAAATGGGAGGGTGGCAATTATTAAGTAGAAAAAAGAAGAAAATCAGACAAGCATAAAGACACTGTGCAGTGCATAGCAAGACGTTATTTACTGAGGCAAGATTTTCATCCTGTATCAGAAAGGCCATTTGTATAGATAATACTACTATTAAAAAATAAAGCTGAATAACCTGCTTTGTGAGAGGTATTAAAGAGTCTGCTGCATGGCTTAATTCTGTGGGAAATTATAAGAGTTTATGGCACAGCTAAGCACTGGGATGGATTTACCTAGTATTTGTTTCTTCTATTGGGAACTGGATTTTATTTTTTCTTTTCCCCTCCTGCCACAGATCTAATGCTGGAGTTGACTGATCCTGTAATACGGTAATTCTTAGGTGTGCAAAGTTAAGTTGCAAATCTGTAGGCAGTGCTTTAGCTTGATTTGACAAGTATGTGGTGTTTCTTTTTGTATCAGAAATCTCATATGAGCAAAATTCAATGTACTGAGAAACCAGGGATCTAGAGCAAATCAAAATCTGGTTTAAAGAAAGATATACCATAGTGTAATTCAAGCTTAACTTTTTTGAAGTCTAGTTTATTCTCTGTTCTTATTAAGGTATATCCTGCTTACTTCACTTGTCTTAAGAGTGCTGAAGTTCTGTGGCAGTTGTCCCAGCTTTATCTTCTTGCAAGGTTACTGGGTCACTCAATGTTTCCATCATTTGTATTTTTCCTCATCTTTATTGAGAAGTCTATTAAACGTTTTGTTACTTCCCTCCTCTGCCTAGGCATCACAGAGATTGTGTGTTGCATATGGTAAATATTTTCTCTAAAATGGAAACATTTTACATCACTTTTCTTTTATGAGGCTCACCAGAAAATTAGAAACGAGGGGATGATGAAATGAAAATCAAAATTGATTGCCATTATGCCAGCTCTTGGGATTTGCAGCATTCTTTACATGGAGATTTCTTTGATAGTGGTCATGCTGATAAATGTCTCTGTCCATCCCGCTTTCACTCCAGGTGCAAGTCCCATAAACATTTCGGTGACAGTGTTCTTGCTCAGAAACTCCAGACAAGAACCAGTGATTTTTATGGCTTCTTTGCACCAGTTAAAATTATTTTTGTGTGTCTGGTATGAAGGAACTGGAAAAAGAGGGATGAAGAAAGAATCACTTTCTCTTTCAGCCTGGATCTAGATAGTACAGATTTCTTCTGTTTTAATCATTTAAATGCATGAGACTATAAACTCTGAAACTGAAGGTCAATAGCACCAGCTGCTTTGGGGAGTGGTCTTAGTAAACATGTAACTCCCTGCCCTCTTTGAATGTAGATTAGAAGAAAGCTGCTCCGTATAGTTGCACTGTATCGGATCTTCTGATCTAATATGACAAAACTTGAGTATTGATTCAGATCAAAATTCCAGATCTTACCATTTACAGCATGAATTTGGAAGATTTTTTTACCATTCTGCTTGAGATTTAAAGTAAGAATTCAGAGTTGGAATATTTTTGTCCTTTCTGACAGTAGACTGTTTGAATCTTTAAGTCGTCTTACTTGCTTCCTGCAAGTTTTTGAGTTTCTTCAAGAAGGATTTGAGTGGATGATGTGCTTGCTTAAGTTAAATATCTGTAACAAAAACCTGTTTTATTTGTGTGTGGATTCTGTGGAATTTGACTGTGACCCTTAAATAACGCTTTCTGCTTTTCAAAATACAGTTACTGTTACATTTTTGTGTTTTTCATTTAGGACTTATGATGTGCCTAGTTCCTATTACAAACCAGGGCAATTTGACACGGAAAACATCCTGAAGACAGGGTAGGTTGTTCACTGAAAAAAAAGCATATAAGAAATGATCTAGTTATATGCGATTAAGAGGAGGTTAAGGGCTCCACTACAGTGGCATAAAATCAGCTAAGGATCTGATACTGTAATTTAGCTGTGCATTGCTGCTCTGAGCAATTTTTTTTCACTTGAGCTGTTAGGAACAGGTAGTAGTGAGGACTGGCTGATATCTCTGCAGCAAAGTAGATTTCTAGAGTGGAGGAATCCTGAAATCTTCTTCAAATACTATGTATTAGCTTTCTAAGAGAAGTTTGAGAAAATACGTGAAGTCTTATGGAACAACAGAATACTTTAAGCGTTTTATTTGTTAAATATGAAATAATATTACCCCACTCCAATAACCTTTGTTTTAAAGTTAAAAATAGGCAACACAAGTATGAAAGAATTATTCCATCTTGTCCTTTGATTTACTATTTCTTTTCTAGTTTAATGTCCACATTCAATTTATGTTGTTTCTGTTTTGTTTCTTACACACAGCAACTAAATCAACACTCTAGGGAGAAAGAAAGCTTAAGAATAATTTAGAGGGTTCTTAAAGAAAAATAATCATCACAGTTTTATGATCACATGAAAAGAACAGAGTATTGTTTCCTGATTTCTTGTGAGAAGGGAACAGCACCATTTGTGAGAAATTCCAGTACCTGAAGGGGGCCTCCAAGAAAGATGGAGAGAGGTAATGTTTACGTGGGCATGTAGTGATAGGACAAGGGGTAATGGACTTAAGCTGGAGGAAGGTAGATTTAGTTTAGATATTAGGAAAAAAATCTTTGCTGTGAGGGTGGTGAGGCACTGGAACAGGTTGCCCAGAGAAGCTGTGGATACCTTATCCTGGCAGTGTTCAAGGCCAGGTTGGGTGAGGCTTTGGGCAACCTGGTCTAGAGGAGGGTGTCCCTGCCCATGGCAGGGGGGTTGGAGCTAGATGATATTTAAGGTCCCTTCCAACCCAAATCATTCTATGATATTTTATCCAAAGGCATCTGGGTACCCAGAGTTCTTGTCACCTTGATGTTGACCTAGCTAGGCAACCTACTATATGTGCTTATTTGAAGAAGTGGAATTTATCTGACTCCTATCTATACTAGATTCCTGGTGTACTCTAGGAGTCCATCTTTTACTATACTAGAAAAATAACTTGCTTATTGCCTTAAAATCTCTTAGTAATGTGATCAAAATAAGACTGCGTGCCAAGTCTTAGTTTTCACAATGGTCACTAATGTTTGACCACACAAGTTTATTGCGTCCTTTACTATGAATGATGAGATGATCTAGTAGACTGATCTGTTAAGGCAGCATTTAAAGATAAAGGCTCCTTTTTAGTCCAGTGCCATTGATCAGTATGATTGACATCAGTCTTACAGAGGTTCTGACACTGGGTTTCTAAGTTGAACCAAACTGGCCGTATAGTCATGCTCGGTTACTTGCTAGTGGGACTGCAGATATTTCTGCGTGATGAACTTGAATGTCTCATCTCCTGAGCACTCTGTGCTCTCCATCCAGCAAAGAGTTTAATGTTTGGTTAATGTAAGCCTTATGAGTAGACTTCCTTTGAAATCACTTGCTATATTTCATTTAAGTGAGATTCTTAGTTTAGGTTAAGATCATTCGTATCTGGCTGGTTTCTCTTTCTACTGTTCATTCCAATAGATTTTTTTTTTTAATAGATATAATTGTTGAGTTTGCTTTTAGTATAGATAATGCTTTTATTGGTGGGCTTGAAATTTATTTCTCTTTAAATATATTTCCCTTAAAGCTTTGTAATAAAATGAACTTGGTTTACAATAGATGACATTTCATGAAATAAAAGTTATGGATATGTCCTGGTTTTGGCCAGGCCAGGTGAGCTGAGCTGGCTGGGGCTATTCCGTACCATGTGCTGTCATGCTCCCCATAAAAGGGGGCTGGCCAGGGAGGGTCAGGTCGGCGCTGTTCTGGGATGGGCTGGGTGTGGGCTGAGCATTGGGTCAGTGGTGGGATTGGTAAATTGCTTTCTGTTATCACCTGTTGTGTACATCCCATTATAAGTACTGCTGCCATTGTTTCCCTCTCCCTTTGCCGTCCCAGTAAACAGTCCTTTCCCAACCTGAGGCTGTGCCTTTGCCTCCCTGTTCTTCTTCCCATCCCGCTGGGGAGGGGGGGGTGTGAGCAAGTGGCTGCATGGTGCGCAGTAGCCGGCTGGGGCTGAACCACAACAGGATACTTCCTTTGAGTGGAAAAGTTGTATGAGTGTTTCTGTGAATCGTCGTATATCCTGATGGAGAAAGACATGCTATAGTGTTATTAGGGGCTTTGTTCCTTTGCCAAACACTTTCCTTGAGAGGTCTTAATTGCAAATCCTGAAACTCCAGGCAGGAATGAAGGTAATATTCCATAGGCTACCAGGGATGAAACTTTTAACTTCCCTCTTAGTAATTTTAAGTTTTTCTTGCTTTTCCCTGAGTTTAGAAAGTATTTTCTCCTTGCAGCCAAAGATTCTTTTGCTATGTATTTATGAACTACCTGAAGTGGGTCTGGTGCCACTACCATTTAAAGTAAGATATGTGAAGTTTTGAAACTTTGTTTTTCTATGTTGAATAAAATCCCATTTTTTAAAAAAAAATAGATTTTTTGAATACGCTTTTCTGAGATCAGTTTCTTTTTACTAGCATTTAAAACAAATGTTTGAATTTCTTCTTTTGACCTTTAACAGATACGCCTCTGTTGAAAACCAGCAATTTTTATCCATAAATGTTAGAGGCATGGGAAATTAGATGTTCAATTTAATGGAATCAACACCAGTATTCAGAATTAAGTTTTTAGCCTGATACTGCAGCAACTTACATTTTTCTTTACTGCTTGGTGTGTGTGTGTGTGTAGTATTTTTTGCTGTGTAAACCAATCTTGATACAAGAAGATTACTTTGACACCTCAGAGAGTGAAACTCTACTACTTTTGAAAGATTAATTGTAGCACTAGTTTCTTTGACATTCTAGTTCACACTTCAGACACAAAAAAGGGAAATACTATAAACTGTCAAACTACTTGAAATGTAGTGAATGCATTTTTTAAAATTTTTTTAGAAAATGTTAATATCACTGCTTTTGTGGACCAGTGAAACGTTTCTTATTACTATGCAATATAAGGGTCCAAAGCATAGAATTTGTGGAGGGATCTGCTGTGCAGGAGCAAATAATACTAGTACCAGTTATTATCAGATCTGGTGTGCAGAAACCTGTAAATTAGATAGTTATTTGCAGGTATAACTATCCTGAGTAAACACAATTTTTTCAGTATTTTAAACTTTATTAAAGAGGAATATACTTCAAGAAACCCAAAGTCTTTTCAGTAGTTTACAGAGTTTATGTCGTTGGGGACAGCTTTGAAATTTTCATGTTTAACCATACAACTGAAAGGAAGATTGTGTTTGAATTTAAAATGTCCCTTAGTTTCTGCAACTTCAGCTATGTATCCCATGTTCTTAGTGCACTTTTCCATGCCTGAAAATTCTGTGATATTTCCTTTATGTGCGGACACACCCCACCCACCCCTGGTCATGTCTTACCTCTTTTAGTACTACACTGATTGAAAGTTGGTTTATTTTGCACCCTGCCTTGCAGGACATGGATTTCAGAAACTTGCCTTGTGAACCTACTTGTTCTTCTGTAAATGTGTTTTTCTTGTAGATCTTTTACAATAAATTACTGAAGAATAAGCAATAACTAATCAAGTACTGCAGAAATCAATGTCGTGACCTCAAATTTTTGTATCCTAGGGGAGCACTTTATATGAAGTGTAATATGAATATCATGAACTATGGGCCAGGTTTCCTTTAGCAAACAAATCTCATAGTTTTTGTGCTTTCATTACAGCTAGAGCTGCTATTCTGAAGATGCTGTTCTAAACTAGATTTGTTTGGTTTTTGACTTCAATGGGAGACTTTTATGTTGGTAAAAAATTGTTTCAGGTTCTGTAGGACTCCTGATGAACTCAGCAGAAGATGACAGTAAATTGAACCCATGTAGAAAGCAGTTGGTTTTTAGGTGGAAAATAACTATACAGAAATCTCACTGGGTAAGGTTTTTTTATTATTAAAAAAAAAGTAATTTGGACTTTTCTTGTATGAAATTAATTTTCATCAGATATGATGATTTGCACTGAACTGTTTGTTAACTGTAAAGAGTGAATTTGTCTTCATTAAGATTTTTTTTGTAGGAGATGAAGTGACATTTATTTGAGAAACTTGATACAGAAATCTGCAGTCTCAAAGACTTGTAGTATTAAGTGTTACACAACACCATCTGGAAGAAAAATCACCAGATGTACTGTTCATATGTGACAGGTTCTCATGGGTTGTGGTGAATTCAAGGTAGAACTCTGACCTAGGAATGAAAATGATGTATGCTATCAGACTACTGAAAAAATACTGATGAAAACTAGGTTTGTGATATATTGCTATTTACAATGCAGTGATGTTATACACTCCCGATTCATATAGTTATTTAGCAGTGTTAAAATTTTATGTAGTCTATGTGTTTCTTGGTTGTTTCTGTCAGTATCTATTCTTTCCTCGCTGCCCCTGTATCACTGACCTAGTGTGAAGGCATAAAACATAACTAACAGATTTTGGTGATGGATTATACATAGAGGTGTATGTCATTCTTAGACTTGTATTTCAAAGAAAAACAACCAAACAAGCCAAAAAGCAACAACCTGCTGCATATAATTAATTTTTCTGGTTATTAAGTTGATATAAATTGGTTTGGTTGTTTGGTGAATACTTCTTTATCTTTAGCATACATAGCCTAATTAAAGGGACAAAGTGTGTTTAATATTTGCTTCCTATTGTTAAGGAGTAATTTCACATGCCTTATAGTTTCATGTACTTTCCCATTTGTTTTTGTTGCTCTGCTACCATGTTTTTCATATTGTGTCTTGTGATTACTTTCCTGTTGCTTTATTAGATAACTAATGGAATAACGGATACTGAGAGGTTCTCTAGGGGAAACAGCAGAATTAAATGTTGATAAGTATACAGCATAAGCACTAGAAGGATATTCTCACTGATGTCAAAAATTATAGCAACAGTATGGTAATTTTTTCTTAACTGGGTTCTTGAAATCAGTGTTACGTATTTAGATTTATTTACGAGCAACACAGCAGGGCAAATATGTGGCTATTCGCAGCAGGAGCAGAGTTGTTTTTTGTGTGTGTGCATGTGTATGCACATGGTGGATTTTGTTTTGGCATTTGACTTTAGTCAAAAAGGACTTAGTCCTTTTGACTATCAGCTGTATGATTGACACAGTAATATTCTCTTTTTTTAGACGGCAAGAAAAACCAGATGAAACTAGATGTTCATTTTACTTTTTCTTTAATTATAGAGCTAAGCTTGAGAAAAGGATGTTCTAGGTTCTTTTTACTGAATGCCTTGCCATGTATGGTGTGAAGTAGATTAAGTTTGTAGGAGAATGAAAAGCTTTTTCTTTTTTATTTTTTTCTTTTGCAGGTAAAATTTCCTTTACAAGTTGCCATAATTTTACTTTAAAAGGGCTCTTGCAAAAATACAGATGACTTAAACTCGTCATGTGTACGATTAGACCTTTGGTCCCATGTAGAATTTTTTCATTTAAATTGGGAAGGCTAGGAAGACTTGCGTCAGTTTGTGATAATTGGACAATGTATCATCCTTGCCATCTCAATTCTAGTGGGCACAGAGAGAAGCTTGGAATTACTTTTCTCCCCAAATTAAAATGGCAGTTCTTACTACAATTCTTTGTCATTTGCTCAAAAAAGTACTTGTCACCAGAGCATCAGTCACTCCCGTGGGTATGAATTTCTACTGAGCACTTTTTCTATCAGTAATGGAAATATGTCTTAGAGTTTTATCTTGATGAGTGATACAAGCTGCTGATTCAGGTAATATTTTGTTGCAAACCATGAATAATCTGCTGAATTGAGTCCTGATTATGAAATTGCTATCAACAACTCATACATGTATGTGAACATTAGTGTAGAATAAGAAGTGATGGAGAGCAAACTAGAAGGCTTTAGTGATTCCTTCTGATATCTTCCTGTGGAGAAACTTAAGGTGAATCTACAAGGCAAAATGTTCTCAAGAGATGTGTAACGAGTGAGGATATGGAAATAATAATATAGAACTACTATAACTGTAGTAATGCAGGGCATTACGCAAGCAAATGTATCCTGTTTCTGCGCAAAACCTATAAAAAGCAATATATGCTCACACTTCTTCCTGATTTTGGTATTTGAATTTGGTGTGCAGAGAAGATTTTGATATATCTATGTGGTATGTTGAACAAAATGTATGGTTATACAACCAAGTACGTAGGTGTCTTTGTATGGAGTAGCTTAATATAAGAGTAAGTTTTACTGACTGCAGTTGAAAAGTTATTGCAGAACAGTTAGTTGTCTTGCTTGTACACAGCACTTAGTTCACTGAGATTACATTTGAGCAACAGAAAAAAAGTATGTATTGTGGGTAGCAGGATATGTATTACTGTTGCTTTCTGAAACACAAAAAAATGTTCAGTGGCAATGTTATGAAAGTAGGTTGCTGATGTGTAGTGATTTGGAGGCAACTGAAAATCACTGCTCTTATCAAAAACGTTCCAAATATATTCAGCGTATGAATTATTAAATGTGAAACTTGGAAAAATATTTCAGTTGTTGGTGTGCCTAATTTCCTGACTTGGAAACGAATTTTTAATTCAAACAAAGACAAAATATTATTTAAAAAGCAAACAAACTTACTTGACGCACTCCAGAAATTTTGCTTTATCTTTCAATAATACTTCAAGACTGTCCAAATGCTGATGAGTACCAGAGAAAGACCATGGAGATCAGTGGCTCTGTTTACAAATACTATTGATAAATCAACTATACTGCTATTTCAGCTGAGGCTCATTCAGGACTCTCAAGGTTTAGGAGTGACTATTTTTTTACTTTCAGAGTACGTTTGCTTTAATTTCTTTTTTTTTTGGTAGTAACTGCAGTAGGTATGAGAGAAGGGGAGAGCCCTCAATCTATGGGGGAAATTCTTTAGGCATTTTTTCAGCCACGGTTAACCTCAGCCCTTAACTAAAGGAGTGAGAGCGAAGAGAAGAATTAAATTGAGAGAGTTAAGTAAGAGTATATACACTGAAAATTTTAGAATAGAAGGGAGAGAGAGATGGGGTTTTCCTTGTCTGTTTCTGTCAGTGATTGGAGAGAGGACAAAATTTTAAACAAACGGAGTGAAAGCATTGTTTAAGATGTTTGTCCTTTGCTACATATGCACATAATGCTTAAGTAATGAAATTTTTGCTGCTGTTTAGCAGCAATACGAGAGATCCTCTTCGTATTGATGTGCTGCTTCAAGGTTCTCAAAGGTAAACCAGCCTCTGGGAAATAAAGATATGTGTTCAAATATCTTTTAGAAGTCTAATGTAATTTACTTAAGGCTACTGCATCTTCTTTTTTCCTGTAAGGACAGATTAGGAGCTCGACCCCAAAGTAATGAAATAAAACATTGTACTCGCATGGGAAAGCACATGATTGATATTGGATATTTTTACCACTGTTCCATGACAGCTTTATGATTATGAGAGTATTTAAGACAAGCTTAAGACTCTTTAAGTGTGTTTATAATAATAGTCTTGACAGAATTGAGATTAGAATAGGAGTTACTAGGTAACATTACAGTAACCTTTCTACTTTGTTAACGGTGTTCCTGTGCATTAGACTCTTTTCTGCTTTTCATTTTGAGACTATCTGGAAATGGAGGAATTAGTAAGACATTTATCTTTTAAGCCTTTCAGCCTTGATTAGTGTGGCAGTTGGAGAGGGAGAAATTTTGCAAAAGTTTCCATCTCCTGAAAGGTCATCCCTTTTCCACATAATTTGAGTTGTAATTAAAAACAGAGTTGTTTAAAAGCGGAGTAAGCTTAATAGATACTATACTTGATTGAAAGGGCAAATCTGCCATCAGTACAAATTCTGTTTCCCAAGTGCCTGGGTTTCCTTCTGAAGAGATCTCTCTTCTTTCCCCCCCTGTATGAGCCTTTTAAAGCCTCTTGAAAGTTTCCTTCCATCCTAATCATTAAGAATAAAGGCCAGGCAAGAGTAAATTGCTAACATTATCATCAGAGGAATGAAAATCCTTCAGGCGCTGTAGATGACTGCCTTACTTTTGCAGACTGGCTGTTACAATCTCTGCCTTAAATCAGAAGGTGTGATGTGTGTAAGATCTGTGCTCTATACTGGTACATGACTAACCCTAGTATCCTGGTCTGATAACTGCACATTTTTGTGCTGCAAATAGTAAATACTTCTATACCAATACAGGAAATTTTCTAGGGAATGATTTGACCAGTGTTGCTGTCATTCCCACTTTCGTATTTCTTTCCTGTTTCCCTCCCCATCTCTTGCATGCTGCGTTTTTTCTCGTCATTTACTCGATCACATATGCCAACAGTCAGTGGGGAGAAATATATCATGTTTGAAGTTTTCTAGTGCTGAATGCTTCTAGGTAGGATTGCTCAGGATTAGTTCCACTGCAGATAGTTACTGCAGTATTAGTGTTTGTTCCCTGCCTTTATAGCTATGTATGTAGTCTTTGTGGAATAATTTTGCTGTAATCCAAATGCTAAATACCTCAAAACTTCATTGCATTTCTCTGTGCTAGGAGGGAAAAGAACGTCCTGTGGTAGGGCAAGAGGAGATTTTATTTTTTATTTCAGAAATATTTTGGTAGTAGAAGTATAAGTGAAGAAAAAACCTGTTATTTTCTGCAACCGATCATCCTTCCTTCAACGTTCCACAAAAATCTACTTTTGTTGTAATTTGTATCTTTGCTATTGGGATACAAATTCATAGAACCTAAGAAAACTAAAAGAACTAGATCATGAAAAGTTTGGGTTGCAAGAATGCTATTTCTCAAGGATGTCAGGATATTGTGCAGTTCCTCATGGCTAGATACATTTAGCACCCTGAAAAATTAGGTAGCTTGTAGTGGAAAAACTTTGAGAGACCTGCTTTGTACAGTTCATATATCTTTTATGTATTCATTTTTCTGTTAAAATTATTACTGAGCAAGAAATAGAATATGACTTCCATGACTTGTGTTGAACTAGGAAGGCTGTTCAATGCTAGGACACTTACTGCAGTTCCTTAAACAATCAGAAATTTCTTCCCTCTTATTTCCCTTATCTAATTTCTGTCATTACATTTCTGCTATTTCTGTTCTTCAGGTCTTCCAAATTATGAATGTTATTTTCACCAAGACTTGAGGCTAGACATGTAAATTGTCTTTCCTTAGAAGTAGTGGAGAATGTAAATTAGATATTGCCATGTTATAAGTGGAGATATTGATTCCTTTTGCCTAGAAAAATATCAGTATTAAAAATACTTCAGAAATTTTGTTTCAGGGGAAAAAAAGAACAGATGAGCTATTTTTGCTAGCTTGCAGAAAGCTAATTCTGATGGAAGTTGAATTAAGTATGATAGTGATGTATTGCTGCTTTTTGTTTGGAGTTGCTTAATGTTACAGCCTAAAACTACTGTGTAGATTTAAATGCCACAGTGCTACATCTGGAAGAGAAGAAAGTGTCAGTGAAGAGATTTTTTTCTCCCTGCACAGAAATAGCCACATCTGAAAAAGTTCAGTTATTGTCGGTAAAATTTTGCAAAACATAGACAACCTGTTCATTACCCTAGAAAAAGCACTACTGAGTTTGTGTGTCTTGTGATAATCATCAATTCCTTGCTTGACTGAGTTAACTATTGGGAAGTGAAACTGAGGTATTCAGAAGGTAAAGCTGAAACTCATCATACTTAACCATAGTAGTTTAGAAGCTTAGCATAAGCTTATTTTCTGCAGACTTCCTCTATAGTGAGTCCACACAGATGTCTGCTATAAAGAGTTTCTTGCTGTAATTTTGTGTATGATGTATCACACGTTCAAAGTGTTCACTTTTTTCTGTCAGGAATGCTAGTTGTCCTAGATGTGTTGTACAGATGAAACAGCTAGTTTTTAAATGACTAAAATTAGATACAGTTAGTCAGTATTAAACCAAGACTCAAGTTATAGGTATTCTGTACAAGTAGATGGAAAGACAATTCTTTTCTGTAAATTCAGTCTGTAATAGAATATAGAACCTGCATGTTAAAGAGTTGCTTTATGTATAGACTGTTTTAGTTTTTTCAGTGAAGCATTATGCTGCTAAAAAAAGAAAAGTAAAAATTTAGCCCTGATATGTAGAGTTATTATGTAGTTAGTTGACCTTTCTTTAAAACCTGTTATTCCAAATGAAGCTGGTGAAGGGTCTGGAGCACAAGCTGCACAAGGTGCAGCTGAGGGAACTGGGATTGTTTAGTCTGGAGAAGGGGAGGCTGAGGGGAGACCTTATTGCTCTCTTCAACTACTTGAAAGAAGGCTGTAGTGGGGTGGGTATTTGTGGGTGAATGTTGGTTGCTTCTCCCAAGCAAGAAGTGATAGGACAAGAGGAAATGGCCTCAAATTGCTCCAGGGAAGGTTTAGGTTGGATATGAGTAAAAATTTCTTTTTTGACCAGAAGAGTGGTCAGTCATTGGAACAGGCTGCCCAGAGAGGTGGTGGAGTCACTGTCCCTGGAGGTGTTTAAAAAGTGTGTAGATGTGGCACTTCGGGACATAGTTTAGTAGACAGTGGTGTTGGGTTGATGATTGGACTTGATGATCCTAGAGGTCTTTTCCAACCTTAAAAATTTTATGATTCTATTCTATGATCTACTGAAGCTTAAAAAATAATTTTATTCTCTCAACATTCTTCTACTTCCAACTGGGTTTAAGGTTACTCCTTAAGAATAAGATAAACTTTCAGAGTTATCCCCTACAGGGACTTCTCAGGATTCAGGATTTTTATTTCTTTTCTATCCTTTAATTTCAATAAAATTGTTCATGAATAGATACCCTTTTATGAACAGTAGATACCCTTTTATGACCACACCTATGTTAGAGAACATAAATTTTTATACTTTAATTATTTATCAGATTTTTCACACAAGTGGCTGATTTTGATTAGTTTGTTTTAAATGTGAAATATTGCAGTGTATTTTCCAGATGGTACAAGACTGATAAAGAGCATGACCGGAAATTCACGGAAATCCTTAGAGTACTTCAGTGCGCTGTGGGTTGGACTTTGAAGACAAAGTGCTGGTTAATGCACTCAGTGGATATGAATGTCCTGTAACACACTTTTTCGTATGAAGTGAAAATAACACAAATATGAGGTGTAATATGCAGATATATTCATGCATAGGAAAAAAATGTTCAACAAAAAAGGGGAAAAAGTTGGAAAACAAGAAATAAAGCAAACCAGCTTTATGTATACTAGATGTCGTGCTCTGCTTATCTAGGGATGCATTATATAGTATTTATGAGGTTACTACTGTACATGCAAAGAAAAATTACAAAATCTGTAAGCTTTTCACTGCAACTGTTTGGTTTTGAGTCTGAAGTAAAAAAACAAACAGAGAATTACACAATGTATTAAATTAGCTGTACAGAGATAAAAGCTTGGGACTTTAGCCCAAAATGCCCCAAACATGGAAAAACTGAATCACTATTTTCAGCATGTTTTCTGAAATTAAACAGCTTTCATTATAAACATTTTCTTGTCCTACATATCCTTAGCATCAATGAGAGTTCAAGGTAAAAATATTCTGAATGTAGGGTCTTACCTAAGAACCTGCTTTGTTTTAAAAGGGGGGAGTGGGGACATCCATCTAAGAAAGGATTTTGGTGGCTCATTAACACCTGAAACATCCTGAGTAAAGGCATTTGTTCTCCTTCAGCCACAAAAGAGACAGCTCTCTGTCAATAGGTGTTTGCAAGTAGTTCTTTTAAAAACATTCAGTGATTTAATGTTTCTAGCTAGTCAAAAAGTATTTTATTATAGACTATGAGAACTCTTGTCTTCAGCTTATAAAATTAAAGTGATTTTGGGCCAGGATATACTCAGGAGAACATTCTGGGAAGCAGAATCAAAAGTAGACTGTTTTATGTGAATGGGCTATGTAAAATACTTTTTAAAAGCTATTCGAGTGCATTAAATGGAAGCTTTCTTTAATGGAGTAGAGCGAGCAAAGAGATTTTGAGCAGCTGGGAATAAGTAAGTGCTGGTTTTGAATAGATTAATGCTTTTAAAAATTCCTGAGAATTAAAAATGCTGTTCTGTGTTGTGCAGTGGAATTAAGATAATGATGACATGATCATCTTTGCTTTTGTATTTAAAAGCAAGGAATAGCTGGTACTATTTGTACCAGCAGAAAATCTTAGAATTTACTTTTTTCCTTTTAGATATGCTATACAGATAAACTAGGTATCTTTTATTTTTTTGAGTGTTATGGCAGCCTTTAAAATAATAATCTTACTGGGATAAGAAGTGTTAATTCCTGATCGCTCAGTCTGTGAGGTTCAGTTAAAGTTGACACTCTTGCCAGTTTGTTTTTTGATGCTCATGAAACATCACTTGTTGTGAACAAGCATAGAGGAGGATATAAGTAGATGGAGTTCCATCTTCCTATTTTCTCCAGTGAAACTGGAAGAAACATATTTGCATGTGGTGTTTCTTTCAGAAATTATATTTTGTTTAAAACCTCCAGTGCAGTTTCATAGTAGCAATTTAAAATAATTAAAGTTACAGTTGTCCTTACAGAGAACAGTTAATCCACCCTAACAGGAGAACAGTTCTTATGTGTATGTTTTAATGTCATATGACAAAGTAGTTTTACTGCAAAGTAGTTTTATTCTTAAGTCTGACCCCTTTTCAGTCAAATTGAATGTACCCTCAGTCCTTATACTTGTGACTTTACCTGTATTGGGGTAGCCTAAAGATGAGTTCTCTAGGTTTTGGCAAGCTCTGAGCTCTTCCTGCAGTTTTTGTCACACAGAGCTGTGACCATCTGGTGGTACGTGTTTTATTTCTCCTTCTGGAAGTATAATTTGTCCACTGAACCTAAATATTCTCTAATCCCTTTGAAAGTAATTGTTCTGAAGAGCCGTAGCAGTCCTTTTTATCTAGAATGCTCCTATCCTCTAGTAGTAACCTGGGAAAGAATGCTTACTTTCTTGAGACATGAAGCCTTCATCTCTCTTTGTATATTGAAGCCTATGTAACGGTCTCTGGGAGTTTGTTTTGTGTTTTCACTGGTTTGGAGGAAAAAGGTGTATCTTGTATCCTCATTAGAACTCAAACCGTACTTAGAGCCAAGAGTCTGGTGGGGTCACTTCACTGTTCCTGAAAGTTTTGTTGAAATTAAATCAGTTAATACTGTTCTGCTTTCTTTTTGCCTTTCTAGAGCGCCTTTTTCTTGTTAAGACAATGTAATTATACCGAAAGTACACTAATGACTGGGGTGTGATGAAACTGATATAGGACAGCCTTAAATTTTTAAATGCTCATAAACAGGAATAATTCCCTAGTTACTTGCGACATATTTACTCTTTGGAAGTACTGAATTAAATTACCTTATCTTTTCAGTCAATGTTTTAATTGTTGTTTCTTGTAAAGGACAAAGGCACTCTAAAGTCCAGAAACAAAAATATCTTCAGTTTTACTAACACAAATTACAAGTTTTAGATAGATGTCTGTGTTACCTCCTTAATTGTTATTTACTGTTGCATTTATTTGTATTGAAATTTATTGTATGAAATAATCCTGATGCACACACAGTGGTTTACCGTTTGAAGAAAGAACTTGCTGGTATTAATGGCTTTGTTTATTGCTGAATTTACTTTTAGATAACAGAATTAAGAGTGCTCTGACTGTGAGTGTATAATTTCTCTTTATACTGTTCTACAAAACTGGGAAAAAAATAAACTTTTGGAACTTATGAACTAAATATATGGTATGTTTATCAGCCTTATGTCTCTTTTCAGCAAGTTCATAGGAAACTGCACCCATCTTTAAAATATAATCAGTATTGTTAAGATGAGCTCCAGTACTACTTCTGTGTCTCTCGTCAGTGGTCTATTTCTTCTTCTAGATTATCATAGATTAATCTTAATTCTAAAGAAAAGAAAAAATTGCTTTTGACTGTTGTGCGGGTATGTTTTTCTTGAGAAGTTTGTATCTGTTCAAGAAGAGGATGTAATTTTTTATTATTTTTAAGAACATCACAAAGCCCTATAGAAAGGGAGGAAAACAATACTGAATTTCTCCTGAAAGGACAGAAATGTATGGACAATTTCAGAAGATAGTTTAAAACCCAAACAAACAAGTTATTCTGATGTCAGAATTAATGTCGCTGGTAAAGAAACTTGAATCAGAACTAGTAAAATGGCTTCTCCACTGATAACCAGTTAGGTCTTTATATTACAGAATTGTTTAAAGAGAAACCCACAAGATATTCTTAGGTGTGGGGCTTTTTGTTTTTTTTTTTGTTTTGTTTTTTTTTTTCAGTAGCTTATATTGCTGGCAAGCATCTGGCTTCCAATCTTTTTTGCATGTAATAAAGATATACCTGGAAAAGGAAGGCTTTGTGTAACTTGTATATCCAAAAACCTATTCTGTGACAAAAGGCTGTCCATTTACTCCACCATCTACTCAATTATCAAAACTACTTAAGATAGAAATGCAAAAGCCACAAAAGCATACTGCTGTCATTTCAAAATAATACAAAGGCACTTCAGAGCAGCAAATAATATTACAGACTTTATCAGCATTGCATCAGTTCTTTCCTCCATGAAGTCGTTTACTATGTAAGTCAAAAATAATTGGGTATTTGACAAAAGTGATATAAGGCATAAGATGCTACTCATCTTCAGTATGGGTAAAATGATTGCAACTAAGAAAGATAATTATTTCATCACTCCATCCACAATTCCCCAGTTCATCTCTAAAATGTATTGAAAAAGACTGTGATTTTGGCACGATGCTCATTGCAGGCTGTTTTAAACTAAATAGTTGGCTCAGGTGCAATAATATGTATTATTTGGCATAAGTCACTGGAAATCTTGTGGTTCCCCCCGCCAGTTGCACATAAAAGTCCCTTTCCTTGGCTATGTTACACAGAATACAACAGGCAAGTATTTAGAATTGTTGCTTTAGTTGGTAGGCAGTCATTAGAGTGTAACAGACATTTTGATCCTGCTTTTGGTCTTTCCAAGAGCTCAGACAGCTGCCTTTGTACTTTTTAGTGTGTGAGGCAGAATTGGCAGCTTATTGAATGTTTGCCATCAGAATACTTTTCTTGGATGTGGCAATAATGAGGCTGCAGGATTGCGTACAGTCTTCATTGGGATAAACTGTTAATGTCAATGTTTGCTGAAAATACAGGCTTTATCTGCAAACTCCTGAAGTCTTGACTGCTTTTTAATTTTCCAGTACTTGCAACTCTTTGTACAAAAGAAAGCCCCTTTGAGAATCTACCAAGCTAACTGGTTTCAAAAAAGGATGTCAGTAGTCCTGGATTTGATAACAAGTATGCAGTTGACACATGTATTTGTTTCAGAACCTTGTAATTTGAGGAGAAGAAAATGGAAAGGAATTATTTTTTAATTATTTTGTTTATTTATTTATTTAATTATTTTAAAAACCCAACTTTATGTCCTGTTGCATGCTGGTTAACTTGATGTGTTGCGGTTCAGAATCACAGAGAATCACATATTCCCAAATAATGCTTATCCAACTAAGTATCGATCTAGAACTGAAAATTGTAGATTTTTTTAGTGTGGTATTTCTGTGCAACACAGTCAGACCTGATCTTCTAGAGAGACGTGAAAGGGCTTCTCTTCTCATTTGGCAATTCAGTAGCCACTGTTATTTCAGCTTTGTTCAGTCCTGCTGTGAGTTTCTTCATCAAACTCTAACAAGAAATGTTCCCAAATACTCTGCTGAATCAAATTCTCACGGTGTGTAGTGGCAACAATCTGCTTTTGAGTGGTAGTTGTCACTTACCTATACAGACAATTCACAACTGCTTTTGAGAAATTCCAGTAATTTTCTCTGGAGTTCTCTGTTTTTATTCTCTGATTTGCTGAAATCTAGTGGCATAAATCAGCCTGTTATTCCTGTCCTCCAATACTATCTGTCTTCCTTCTATACCTTTTTCTCTTTCCAGGAGATTAAAGAGGTTACATTCTTTTAGTTTCTAAAATATATTAGATCTGGCCAAAGTCTGGATCTGTACCAGTGATTTGGTAGACACTCAAAGGTATGTAGCCAGAAAATGTAGGAGGAATACCAAATTAACAGCTACAGTCACATGTGTGCTAAAACATGTGAGGGGTTAGATGAAGAACTGAAAAAGTTATTGTAACGTATCTATTGTCTTTTAATTATACACACCCCAATGTGCATTCTTGCTCTTGCCTCTAAATGTAGCAAAGGTTGGAATTAGCCACCAGAGGGCAAACTAAATGTATGTGCTCCCTTCTTCTATATGTTTTTGAAAATGAGCTACAATTGTTCATGTCAATAAATCTGCTTTTTCTCTACAGTAATTGTAAATATTTTTTTCAAAAAAAGTTTTTTTTCTACTGAAGAGATTGTATTGTCTTGGCTTAGTATGTGACAACAAAACCTGAAAGACCAACTTTAGAATGGCAAGTAACTGTTGTGCAGGAATTATATAGAACATGAACAAACTTACTGCTCCATGGGTTTTGATAGCATCTGTAAGCAGAAGATAGTCTATGAATCTTTTGCTTCTCCTTACTATCTGAAAGAGCATTAATTGGTATGAAGCTATCAAAGAAGCTATTCTTTATATAATAGGAAGTTTTTAGTTGTTTAAGTTTGAAAGAAACTATTCTGAAGTTCCTTTCCCTGGTACTGCATTATCATAGAAACATAGAATGGTTTGGGTTGGATGGGACCACAAGGATCATTCCTGCCACGGGCAGGGACACCCTCCACTAGACCAGGTTGCCCAAAGCCTCATCCAACCTGACCTTGAACACTTCCAGGCAGGGGGCATCCACAACCCCTCTGGGCAACTTGTTCCTGTGCCTCACCACCCTCACAATAAAGAGTTTCTTCCTACTATCTAATCTAAAAGTACCCTCCTTCAGCTTAAGGCCATTACCCCTTGTCTTATCACTCCATGCCCTTGTAAACAATCCTTCTCCAGCTTTGCTGTAGGCCCACTTCAGGTACTGAAAGGCTGCTATAAGGTCTCCCAGGAGCCTTCTCTTCTCCAGCCTGAACAACCCCAACTCTCTCAGCTTGTCCTTGTATTAGAGGTTCTCCAGCCCTCTGACTGTCTTCGTGGCCCTCCTTGGGACTCGCTCCAACAGCTCCATGTCCTTCTTATGTTGGGCGCCCGAGAGCTGGACACAGTACTTCAGGTGGGGTCTCACAAGAGCAGACTACAGACACAGAATTGCCTCCCTTGACCTGCTAGTCACACTTCTTTTGATGCAGCCCAGGACATGGTTGGCTTTCTGGGCTGTAAGTGCACACTGCTGGATCATGTTGAGCTTTTCATCCACCAACACTCCCAAGTCCTTCTCCTCAGGGCTGCTCTCAATTCATTCTCTGCCCAGCCTGTAGTTGTGCATTCAAAGAGAAGTTCCTATATGTTTGAAACAAGATAAAGTTTTGTTGTTCTGTAATTAAAAAAAAAAGTTCCAGGAGTTTTCTTTTACACTTGAATAGAACTTTGTTATTTACCTTTCCTTTAGATGAAACCAGTTTACTAGACAAAATTTTAGGAAACTTTTGGCTGAGGCTTACACTGAATTGGTTCTCAGTTTACTTATGAAAGGTGACACATCTCAATTTCTATATATTTTTAGATCAGTAGAAGCAGAGACACAATATATTTCATTAAAAGAGTTCTGTACAAAACTAAAATGTATTAAGAATAAATAGTGAACTCTGAAATAACCTTTTAACAGTTTATCAAGAAAGGAATTTAAAATAGTCACTAAATTTAGTAGCTTAAATTCAGATTACCTTCTGTCATTGTGTACTGATAGATATATTTTAATTCGGTTTTCCTTTAAAGAATACCTTTCCTATTTGACATAATCTGTGGCTGTCACATCAAATAATATATGTAATGAAATGTCTTTCTTGTTGGAATGGAACATTACAGTGCCTTAATTTGGTGTCAGTTTAGAACATAGGCAAATGCACTTTCTTCCCAGTGTTTATCAATACCAAGCTGTGATTTGGTATGTTTCTGTTTGAACTCAGGCTTCTTGACTGTGGTTAATCTTATTACATCAAAACTTCAGTATGGCCTGGATCAAACCACTAAAGGTAGATGAGGTATTGCAATATAGAAAGAATGCTTTGATTTGCAGAAATTCTGGATTTATTAACCCACACATGAACTTTAGCTCTTGTCACAAGACAGCGATTAACATGGCCATTGTTTATAATAAAATTTATCTGTCATTCCTTGTCAACATTTCTGACTATCTCTTGTGTTTGTTCTTTGGGATTCATATGATGTTGTAGAAATTTTGAATTGGTTTCATTTAGAATTGCTCATTTGATAATGACACCACTTACCTGTTGGAAAATGATCCTGACACAGTAAATTAAGTATTTGCCAACTTCTAGGTGAATGTGTTTTGTAGATAGTATATTGTAATATGTAAATGTTTTTGTTGTGTCTGGTAGAGGGAGACTTTGAACTTTTGCATCTGTATACACATACCTACTAAAATGAGTTACAGTAAAAGACCATTTTCTTTAGTGGCAGTTTGGTTTATGTTCCACAAGATGTTGACCATATCCATTACACTTAACAAAGCTTTTCTCTCAAAAGAGTGAGCAAGCAAGATGAACATGTCATTGTGTGGACCTGTGTCCCTGAGTCATTAAAAAAAATCCAAGAAAACAAACAAAAGACTAAAAACTCTCTTACAACAGAAAAATGGCAAACACATTTGTTTCATAAAGAAGACATCTACATTCTCATATGTATAGAATTGATTTTAAAGGTTATTTCAGACACAGGTTTTTTGCATTTCCTTTTTGTCATGTGACTCCAGAGGTTGGATGCTATTCTGGAGCAGTGCAATTCAATGCTGAAAAAAAGAACAATCTCAAAAGTCTAGAAGAGGAGGAGGCCCCTGAAGGCAGCAAGCACAGAAAAAGTGTTCTTAATGAGAGTTTGTTTTTTTTTTTTAAATTGCATTGCAGCTTATAAGATGGAAATAAAAACATACAGTGTTGTTATTCAGGGTTTAGTTACTGTTAAAAATGATGATCGTTCACATACGTTTATTCCACTTAATAGCTCTAGAGAATGTGTGTTAAACTGCATGTAAGTGAGAAAGTGTGATTACAACTGTTCTTAAGGGAAAGAACAGTCTATCAGTGGAATGACTCCTCTTTTATCGGTGTCTCCAGTTTTCAGTAGGTGAGGTTGGAAGGTAGAAAGGTGAATGAAGGAAATTTTTTTGCTTGGAAATGTAAGCTTTTCAGAAACAATTTCTACATAATGATGTTTCCTTTTTACTTTCCAAAGGCTTTTGTAAAACATGTGTTTGTGTCTCATCTCTGTGGTGAATCAAACAGCTTAAAGATTCATTTGATAACATTCAGTCCTTTTTTCCTTTTTCAACAGAAGTTTCTTATCTCAAAACAAAATTTGGTTGGAGGTTTGATTTGAAAGAGATTCACCTGAAGATAATCCAGAATTAACTGATTTATATTCATTGGTTCTGATCCAGTCTGAGGAAAAAAAAAAACCAAACAAAAAGCCCCCACCCCAAGAAAATCCCACAATAATAAAATTCAAAATAAAGTTCAAAAGTGGAAAAAACCTAGTGAATGCTCCCACCTAAGTAGGAAATGGAAGGAAATCCTTCCAAGTTATTGATATGCAGTAACCCATACTGGCTGTCATTTGGCTGACTTCTCTTTTCCTTTTGAATTAAAACACAGTAAGCAATGAGTAAAAAAATGCTGTTATTTTGCCAAATCGCTCTAAAGATGAGGCATACTGTCTGTAAAGTGCCGGGTCCTGCGCTTTGGTCACAACTCCAGGCAGCGCTACAGGCTTGGAGCAGGTTGGCTGGAAAGCTGCCTGGAGGAAAAGGACATGGAGGTTTTGGTTGACGCTTGCCTGGACATGAGCCGGCAGTGTGCCCAGGTGGCCAAGAAGGCCAACGGCATCCTGGCTTGTATCAGGAATAGTGTAGCCAGCAGGAGCAGGGAGGTGATTGTCCCCCTGTACTCAGCCCTGGTGAGGCCGTACCTCAAGTACTGTGTCCAGTTCTGGGTCCCACACTACAAGAAAGACATCGAGGCCCTGGAGCGTGTCCAGAGAAGGGCAGCGAAACTGGTTATGAGGAGCAGCTAGAGGGAACTGGGCTTGTTTAGTCTGGAGAAGAGGAGGCTCAGAGGAGACCTTATTGCCCTCTACAACTACCTGAAAGGAAGTTGTGGCGAGCTGGAGGTCGGCCTCTTCTCGCAGATAACTAGTGACAGGACAAGGGGGAATGGTTGCAAGTTGCACCAGGGGAGGTTTAGGTTGGAGATGAGGAGAAATTTCTTCTCAAAAAGGATGATCAGGCATTGGAACGGGTTGCCCAGGGAGGTGGTGGAGTCACCGTCCCTGCGGGTGTTTAAAGAAAGGTTGGATCTGGTACTTAGGGACATGGTTTACTGGGTAATATAGGTGGTAGGGAGACACTTGGACTAGATGATCCTTGAGGATTCATTACTTTAGTGAAGTAATTACTGTGGGAAGAGGAGTCTGCATCCACTTTATAGTTGTCTTTTTCTGGGTAGTGCAATCAAATTTGTACTTATACCCATTCAGATTTTTGTGTCTCTTCTCTAGGGTCTTTTAAGTGGATTGTTCTATAAATAAACCAGCTGGTCTATTTGATCTTATAAATACTGTGAGGATTTAAAGTTTAAGGTCTTGTAGAGGAAAACATTCCTTCATTGATAGATAAACCCACACGTGCATGGCTGCCTATTGCTTTGTACGATGCTGGCTATTAGTAGTCTGTTTTGTATTTCTTCCACATATAAATTGAATCTGGAGTTTTTCAGGAGCCACTTAGCAGCCGTATCAGCTTCTAATAAAACATAGTTGGACATGATCTTTCTGCAGAATAGTATCTGAAATAACTATATCAATGTCTCTGGAATATTTTCTACAAAGTAGCAGAGTTCAGAGAAGAAATAAGTTCAAATTTTCCTGAAGTTATGCATGATTGTCCATAGATTTATGACTTTGTATGAATCTTGTTTGAAACCATACACTGTTGTGGTGCACAGCTATAGAGGTGTTCAGCTACCTATTGGCTTGTCTTTTGTGTTATTTTTTTTACTGTTGTTTTGGCTATATTCTTCTTTTTTTTTTCAATAGCAATATCGAAAAGAAAACTATATATAATCAGGAACCTAATGCTCTTGCAAGAAATAAATCTCATACATAGGAATAAGAAATTTATATGAAGCATGTGTGGGAACATCTCACAAGTTGAGCTCAATGTCCATCTAGCCCAGCAGCCTGTGCCTGATAGTTGCCAGTAACAGGCATCTAAAACATCAGATAAAGTCTTTCTGTATTTCTGTAGTGTGATGTAGGTGCTCCCATTTATGTTCTGTTCTGCTTTTCATGGCTGTAGTTGCATCCTTGAATGCTGCTTACTATACTGTTGGTGGGATAATGGTTTTATTTCCATTCTCCTCCCCATCCCCATGTGTGTCTGTGGAGAGGTGAGCGAGTGGCTGCGTGGTGGTTAGGTGCTGGCTGGGGCAAAACTACAACAGTTTCCTAGCACTTGATTTGTATCTGTGGCTGTCAGTGATCCATTTTCCTACTTTTGAAAAGTTAGTCTTTTTTAACCCTTGTGTTAAAGGGGGTTTTAATTGTTAGGAGTGGCAGTAGGATTACTGTGGTTTGGAAATCAGTGACATTCTTTAAAAAAAATCTCAGTTGTTGCTGGCGTTGCCTGTTTAGGTTTTGTATCCTGCTCCCCCCCGCCCCCTCTGGTTAACAACTGTTTTAGTTTGTTAGATGCAATAATTTCAAATTAGCAAGTTATCATCTATGGTACTTAGAAATTCTGAAGGTGTTTGTATTTTAGAAGTGCTGTTTTTTCATCAGATTATCAGGTAAGAAAAAGGATAAAACAACAATTTACGAGAGAATTTGTTAACTGAGTACCATAGCTCTTGATATCCTACCCTCTTATCATCCTCATGTATTCTATCCTGTAATCTTTGACCTTCAGTAATGAATAATATTATTGTGTATAATTTCAGGGTGAACTTGATATTTGTGTTGAATTTAGCTCTCATGAGGTACTATTGTGGTACTTTAATTGCCTTTTTTTTTGTAGAAATCTTTTTTCAAAGAAATAAAAGAAATTGATTGTGGTAGTCATGACTGAATTTGCAGTTTGCTGGCTATTTTTAGGTATTTTTTATAATGTAGACTCTTGTACTTGGCATCAAATTCACTAGAGTGAACTGATGTGTTGCTACTACAGTGAACAGGAGAGACATGCGGCAGTTCAGATTAGGAAGACAAATGAGTATCTCTAGAAATACATTCTGACGTGAGTTGGTCCATTGTAATCAAAGACAAATTTCACTCTTTCCGTTTAGCACAATGGAATCATTTTATACAGCACTTCTACATACAGCTGGCTAAATATTGTTTGTTCTCTTCATAGATCACTGATTTTCAAAAAAGTTAACATCAAGTAATACAAAATTTTCTGATAATGTAGGGAACAGTCAATAAAGGAAGGATAAAATTTTCAAAAGTACTTTAATAAACTGCAAGTGTGATATTTAAATGGTCTATTAAATTCATTGTAGAGGAATCTAAATAATGAGACCATTGACAAAACCTTAGCAGATCTAATGGGCCCTCCGTGGCCATATAGTACAAACCAGGAAGTTTGTGAAATGTTGTGGGAAAATGGTGGGTAAAAGTCTTAACTATATGCCTTGTGTCTCCAATTTTGTAACACACAAGCTTCAAATAGGAAACAGGAAAGAATTTTAAGATTGTGCAGATTGCCTGTAAGGTTACAGTAAATCTTCTACACTTTTGGTTTGGTTTTTTTCTTTTTCTTTTTAATTTTTTTTTTTTTTTCCTCAAGAGCAGCATTAAATAAATGAAGCAAAAAGCAATGTATAGTTTTCAGTAACTCCAATGTAATTCAGAGGATGAGTATGTGAAATTTATTTTTGGAATGTGCTGTTCAAGAATTTTGAATTTATACTTAGTTTAGGTTTGCTGTGGAGGTGTTGAAGCTGATATTATGAAGCTGTCTTGTAGATAATGAGGAAAAAACATAGAGGATATTTTTTGGTAATTGATGATGGCAAAACAGAATGTGTAGACGTGTGCCAGAGCTTTGCCACTTTTGAGTGAGCATGTGCATATTTCTAGGTTGATAATGTTGTGTTATATTTTTATCATCTAATGCAAAACTGTTTGCATTTTATATATATGTGTGTATATATTTAAATCCATAAAGCTACATTAATAGTAAAGTGAGGTAATCTTAAAATTCAGTCATTGAAGTAAACTGCTACATGTTATACTTTGATAGCACGTTAGAGTTTCTTTGAACTCTGCAGAGCTTATGTGGCTCTCCTGTCAGTGAGGAATCTTTAAAGGAAGCATCAAGTATTCCTCATTACTTGAACCTTACATCCCTAAAAGTTGACTAAAAGCCAGTTTCTCTGGCTTGAATGTTGCAACTAGCTACCTCATCCTCCAGTTTCAAGGTTTCTTTGTGGTCATAGACTGAAGGTCATTGGTTTTTTTTCCTCAACTGCAAGCAAACTGTAAGCATAGGTATTCTTTACTTCCAACAGACCTGTGTGGTTATGGTGCTGTGTCTTTTTTTTATCTCTTTTTTTCCTCCCTACTTCTTTCATCTATCGGTGTATAGGAGACAAATGATTGTAGGGCAAATGTGTCTTTGTATGTGAATGGTCTTTTTCCTTGTCCCAGCTCCCTGAGTTTCTGTAGGGGACCATAGACACTGTGTAGTTATTAGGTTGTAGTATAACCACCTGTGTATGACAGCACTGTAACATCAAAAAGAGATTTAAAACAGGAAGAATTCAGTTTGTGATCCCTTCTTCCTTTAAGATGTATTCTGGATTTCGGATTATGGATATTTTTATTTAGATCCATTCTGTACTCTAAAGAAACATGATTTAGATTTGAACAAAATAAATAACTTTCATAAATATTGTTAGGAAGATAATGCAGATTGTACCTACCCATGCAATAATTATCTATGCTTGAAATGGGCAAGCTGATGGTGTGTGCTGAGAGCAGTGCACATATTTAGACTTGTACCTTTGTATTGGGTTTGCGTGGCAAGGTTTTGGTAGTGGGGGGCTACAGGGCTGGCTTCCGCAAGAAGCTGCTAGAAGCTTCCCCCATGTCCAGCAGAGCCAATGCCAGCTGGCTCCAAGATGGACCGGCTGCTGGCCAAGGCCAAGCCTATCAGCCGCAATGGTAGTGCCTCTGTGATAACATATTTAAGAAGGAAAAAAACAACCCAGAGGGAGCTTTTGCAGCCAGAGAGAGGAGTGAGGAGATGTGAGAAACTCCACAGACACCAAGGTCAGTGAAGGAGTGGGAGGAGATATACTCCAGGTGCCAGAGCAGAGATTCCCCTGCAGCCTGTGGTGAAGACCGTGGTAAAGCAGGCTGTCCTCCTGCAGCCCTTAGAGGGATGATGGGGTGTAGAGATTCCTCCTGCAGCCTGTGGAGGACCCCATGCCAGAGCAGGTGGTGACACCTGAAGGAGGCTGTGATGCTGTGGGAAGCCTGTGCTGGAGCAAGCTCCTGGCAGGACCTGTGGACCTTGTGGAGAGGGGAGCCCATGCCAGAGCAGGTTTGCTGGCAGGACTTGTGACCCTGTGGGCGACCCACACTGAAGCAGTTTGTTCCTGAAGGTGTGCAGCTCATGGAGGGGACCCACCTTGGAGCAATTAATGAAGAACTGTAGCCTGTAGGAAAGGCTCATCTTGGAGAAGTTGGTGGAGGACTGTCTCCTGTGGAAGGGATGCCATGCAGGGGCAGAGTGTAAGGACTCGTCCCCGTGATGAGGAAGGAGCACAGAGACAATGTGTGATGAACCGACCACAACCCCCATTCCCTGTCCCCCTGTGCCTCTGGGAGAGGGAGTAGGTAGAAATTGGGAGTAAAGTTAAGCCCGGGAAGAAGGGAGGGGTGAGGGGAGGTGTTTTAAGATTTGGTTTAATTTCTCATTGCTCTGCTCTGTTTTGCTTGATAATGAATTAGATGATTTTTTTTTTCTAAGTTTAGTCTGTTTTACCTGTGATGGTAATGGGTGAGTGATCTCTCCTTGTCCTTATTCTTAACCCGCAAGTCTTTTGTTATGCTTTTTTCTCACCTGTCTAGTTAAGGAAGGGGAATGATAGAGTCGCTTTGGTGGGCACCTGGCCTCTAGCCAAGGTCAACCCACCACAGCCTTCCAAATGTGGACTTAGAGAATGGAGTGATACATGCTAGTAACTTTAATTTTTCTACAGTGTCAAGTTACATAATGTGAAAAATAACCAAATGGTATTTTTAAGTCTGGAAGCAAATGTTTAACAGCTGCAGCCACTTTACCTATGCCCTGTGTGGTGGCTTGACCTCAGCCAGCAACTAAACCTCTACCAGCTGCTTGCTCGCTCCTGTGTGAGCCCTCCTTTTCCCCCTCAGCAGTATTTGGGAGAGAATAGAAAGAGCAGAAGCAAGGAAAAACTCATGTGTCAAGACAAAGACGGTTCAATAAGTGAAGTAAAAAGAAAAAAAATATAAAAATGTAAGTGATGCAAAGGCAGTCATCTAAGTGATGCTCACCATTTTCCACAGAGCAGCCTGTTGCCCAGCCAGTCTTTGAGCAGGAGCTGCTTTGGAAAGACACTCTACTGGTTTTTACTGCTGACCATGATGTTATGTGACATGGAATATCACTTTGGTCAATTTGCTTTAGCTGCCTCAGCTGTCCCCACTCCTATCATCTTGCCTACCTCTAGCCCACGTGCTGGGAGGGCGGAGTAAGAAAAAGAGAAGGCTTTAGTTTTGGGTTAGTCCTGGGACTAACTGGTGCTGTGCCACTGTTCAGCAGTAGCCAAAACTTTGGTGTGTTACCAACACTGTTTTGGTCGCAAAAAACACCATGCTGCTATGATGAAAAGGAACTCCATCCCAGCCAGACTCAGTACACCATGTTGCCAGTTCATATCTTGCATGGCTTCCATCAAAGCTAAAGAAAATTTTTGAAGCTTTGAGTACTTTTGTTTCTGTCTCGCCAGAGTTCTGCCTCTTTATTGCTTTTTCCATATTTGCTTCCACTTCTATCCTGCTATAAAGCCTACAGTGAGAGACAGCGACCTTCACATAATTTGCCTTCATTCTATCTATAAGAACACTTTTCAAACTTTGATTTGCTGCTGTAATTATACATTGCTCATAAATGGTTGAAGTCAGAGGTAGCTGCTTCTCCCAGACTCCAATTTAGCTTCTAATTTAGAAGCATTACATGATGAATTAGTGCTGAATTACTCCCCCACATATATTGCTCTCTTAAAAGGACAATTACCCACTTCATTGGTGTTGAGTGAGTGGAGTACTTTCCTATTCTTCTGTCCCACTCAGTTTGCATTACCGTTTGTTTTTTCTTTTTTCTTCTTTCACTACATGTTCTCTGTCTTTTTGACCAAAACAGCTGGAGTCAAGGCAGTCAGTTTATTTAATTTTGTATGTACTTAAATACATGTGTAAAACTTGTTTTTGATGAACATAATTATAGTTTCATCTCTTAAAATTATTATTGTCCTTTCCCTAATGCAAAAATAAGTACTTTGATTTCGCAAACAGACCAAACAAAGGATGACTCAGATATTTTAGAGTCCTAATGAGCCAAACTATCTAAGAAATGCTATGAAATGTTATTTCTCTACAGAAACTTGCTGAATTTTGATTTTTTTCAATTGAGAATTGTTGACTTAACTCTTCATGAGGTTTTGAAATTATGCTGTTGGAGGTATGCCTGGGTATGCCTGAAGATTTTAGTTTAATTTTTTGTTAAAGTTATATGTATCAGCATGCAGCATGTGTGCTGTCAGATGGTCATGCTCATTACTGCACATCAGAGTATATAGGAGGGGACATTTTCTTGGTGTGCATAGCAGGCTCTTGCTTTACATAAACTTTGATGTCACAGAAATTGCACTATGAAACTTCACTGTAATGGATAACAAGTTGCAGAGTCGTGTGCCTGAACACCTTCAGGAATTTGTCCTTACCATGCCTTTATGTATTAAGGATATTATATACCGTGGTTCTTTGCCAAGGATCCTTTTAAGATATTGAAGACACTGTTAGCTGTGACTCTTATGTCATTATTGATTTTTTTTTTAAGTTGCTGTTTGTTAGTGAACTGAAAACAGTGGAGACCTAAGGCTTTTGTTTAGAATGGTCATTACAACACAATGCTGTTGAAGTTACATTTAAGCATTCTTTTGCATATACTTTCTCCTTTCTCTATTGTAACCTTGTGGGATAATTTAGTGGAATAAGTGAGAGAGCACAAAACAGTGGAACCACTTATTCATATGAATAAAGTTTCTACTTAATATTTTAGGACACTGATATGGAGAAGGAATGGTGACGAAGGGATGTTGCTTTGCTTTTTTTCTCTAATGACTTCTGTTAGTCTATCAGTCTGTGTATGTTCAATAGTGGATTGTAGCTATCTGTTCTCGACTCCAGTTGGAGATGGAACCTGGGATAGATGGTTCCATGGGGCAGTGTTTAGTTGCCTGAATACAATGGCATATATTTTAAAACCAGAAACGTGTATGTAAATGGCAGTATTCAAATGCAAAGAAAGTCTAATGGAAAGAATACAGGATGTATTAGTTTGAAATTTAAAAGCAAAGACAATAGAATAGTTTCGACAAAGAAAATGGGAAAGGTGTATGTGATGTAAGTAATGGAAACATTAGTGGATTTTCAGTCTTGGTGGGGACCATGCATTCTGAGAACAGAAAAGAGGTACTTTTCATTGAACCTGTGCTCAGTTACATAGGAGAAACCCTTAGGGTCACAGTGACACTGAAAGATTTATTTTCCATGGCTTATACCAGCCCTAGAAAACATACAGTTGTGTGAATTTTTTATTTAATCTAGTTCCAATGCCAATACTAGTGATCAAAAATAATTCTGAAAAACAGGTGATGATATCATTACATGTTTTTGAAATGTATTGCTAAATTCATTATATTATAATAACTATCACCCTCTTGGAAACATAATCTGTTTCCAGTGCATTAGAAACAAAAATGATGTGTAGTTAGTAATGTGATTTTTCTTGCTACTTGCTGAAAATCAAAATGGCAATTAAAAACCTCCCAACCCCCCCCCAAAAACAATAAAAAGCTAGCAAACAAAGCTAACAAAAATACTTGTGATTTTTCCTTTAGCGTTGCTATTCTTCAGATCCTCTCATTCTGGTTTTCTTATTTTTGGTGAGTGAAAACAATTATCTGCAGATCAGTAAGGACAACCATCACCTCCATTAATGAATTGGGATTCATTAGTACTGTTCTGAGAAGTTCCAGTCTCCCATATTTATCACTGTACTTTCTATGAATAGAACCGCTGTGGTAGGTTTTAGTAAATGAGGAAGGGTGGAATCTAAATTACAGATGTCACTGCTGTAACACTGAAGTTGCTTTTCTTTGGGGAACTGCTGAAAAAACCACCAGCTGGTGACTGATATGTGTAAAGAGGACTCTCTCTGTGATTTCACATTGCTTTGTCCTTATCATCGAGATCTCAGTATCTTTCAGGACATTCATAATATGGCATGAGTATGGTTTGACACATGACTTTTTTTTATCTTTCACTAAGTAAGTTTTAAGCTTTGTTTTTTTGCTGTATTTATTTATCTTAATTTTTGATGGTGATTTTCCTTTTTCTGGGGAGGTATGACTAGAGGAGTGGACATTGCATTTTGGAAAGACAAACAGCGATGCCTTTGAAATGTGGTACTTTAAATCCTGTTGCTGTTACAGATTGCACAAGAAATCTAAGGAAGAGAAATCCAGAGTCTTCCAGGAAACATTTTGTTTGGCAGACAATTTGTAATGGCAGAGCTAAATTTGAGCGCACTGTCAAAAACTGGATCTGAACGATGAGCATTGAAACTCGTTGCAGAGGGATGGAAGAACTGGTACTCGGCATAAATTATATAAGTTCCCGAAAGAATTAATTTCTTCTGGTACATTTGTTTGAAGTAGATGCAATAACTGAATGAGGAATTGGCTTTGTCAGCATGCGCATATTGATGTACGAATTAGCCAGATTCAGAAGAAATTTGACCCAAGCCCTAAAATACTTGACCGGCTAGCAATGCTAGTTTCTAGGGATGTGATTGTCCCGCTCTACACTCTGCTAGTATGGCCTCACCTCGAGTACTGTGTGCAGTTTTGGGTCCCACAGTACAAAAAGGACATAAAACTATTGGGGAGTGTCCAGAGGTGGGCAACAAAGATGGTGAAGGGTCTAGAAGGGAAGATGTTTGAGGAGAGGCTGAAGTCCCTTGGTTTGTTCAGCCTGGAAGAGGCTGAGGGCAGACCTCATGGCGGCCTACAGCTTCCTCAAGAGAGGGAGTGAAGGGGCAGGTGCTGATCTCCTCCCTCTGGTGACCAGCGACAGAACCTGAGGGAATGGCATGAAGCTGCGACAGGGGAGGAAGAGGTTGGGTATCAGGAAAAGGCTTTTCACTGAGAGGGTGGTCAGGCACTGGAACAGGCTCCCCAGCGAAGTGGTCACAGCACCGAACTTGGCTGAGTTCAAGAAGCGTCTGGACAACGCTCTCAGTCATCTACTGTGATGGGGCTGGTCCTGTGTGGAGCCAGGAGTTGGACTGAAGCGAAGAGATTCACTTAACAGTCAGAAACCAATGTAACTGTTAAGCAGGCATTCTTTATTAGCAGCGCTGGGCAGCACTGGGGATCGCTCCATCACGAGTGCTCCAACGAACAGGCAAAATTACAGAGAATGTGTTGTAAAATTATACATATTCAACAGATTTCTGAGAACTAATTTACATAAATATATTCAAATGTTCATCCTTGCATGCGTGGAGGTTCCTTTTTGGTGGTCTTCTGGTGGTTGAGGGATAAAGTAAGTACTCTTCCTCACTGTGTTCGCTAGTTAAACTCTTGTTTTGCCTCATGCGTAGTTAGCAGATGCTTAGAGGTCTGGCCACAGCCTTCCTTTGATTCTTCCTTTGACTTCCTTATCTCTTTGTTTTCTGCCAGGTTAGTTGATTTCCTCTGACCATTTGTTGGTCTAGGATAAAGTCTTCAAAGATCCTCTTTACACCATGGTCTACTATTTACAGCATTCATCAATCAGTTAATTTCCTCTTGGCCATCTGTTAGCCTGGGACAGAACCTTCAAGGTTCTCCTTTACACAATGGTTAACTATTCATTGTGTTCATTGATCAGGACTTGATGATTCTTATGGGTCCCTTTCAACTCTATGGATATTCTAGGATCTAGGATTTTACGATTCTCTGGTAAAGCTGGAGTAAAGCAGTTGTGAGTCAGGTCAATGGAATTTTAAGTATGCATTTTCATGGTACATGCAAAGATAATGCCTCTTAAACATAGTGTGAATAAGCAGCATCATGTTTATGAAGTCTGGTTTTCTTTTGAACTTATAGTGCCATCTATATGGTTTATAAAGTGTCTTAGGTTAGGAAAAAACCTGATGAATAAACAAAAATGAGTACTGGAAATGAGGAAAACTTAGGTAGCAGTAAAGTATCTTAAGGTTAGCAAAAAGCTGATGAATAATAAAAAAAAGATACAGAAAGTATGGAGGTCTTAAGTAGCCAAACAGAATGTCATCTTCCATTTAGTGAACGATACATTGACATAAAAGGAGTATGGCAAGCCAGCTATTTCATTAAGTTGAAACTGGAAAAAAAGAAAAATCCTTCTTCATGTGTTTAGTAAGGATTTGTTTGAGTATTGCAGCAGGAGCTGGGTATGATACACAAATGAATTTTACAGTGGGCTCTGCATTAGTAGTGCCCTTAACCATGTTAGTTTGACTCCTTGGAGTACCAGGGTTGATACTGCTGATTTTTTAAATCCTTTTAATGTAACTGAATATTTTTGTCCTGAGATGTGTCTAACTCTGCTAATGCTTTTGGCCTTAGTTCTTTGCAGTGAATATAGATTACTTGTGATTTACTTTGTAAAGTCTGTCCAAATTTTGCTTTGTCAAGTATTTCTAATAATGTAACTTCTTTTTTAAACTTGACAGTCTCTAACTTTCTGTCTACTATTCCTGAAATATGACAAGTAGACCCACAGAGAATGTTCAAGGAATGGGAAGCAATGTTCTTGATAATTTTAAGACCAGAAAAAAATCAGCATTTACTTATTTTAACTTGCTGTGTTATATAGGCCAAGTAATTTCACTACTAATCCCTGAAAAAAATTAAATAATTTCCTAATACTCTGTCTGATTTACAGATATCAGGCTGATCCATAGCATGTGAAAGTTATAAAGTAAAACATTCAGAAATTATTAGATACTTAAACTTTTGACCTGATACCTAAACTGGTCCTTTTGTTGATATGCAGTATGATACAGACTGTAATTGCATGCTCATACCATTTACCTGTTAAGTGAAAGATATTTCTGTGAACTGGAGATGAACCATGCTTCTCTTCTGAAGGACTTTGAGTCATTATATTTTTTACTTCTTAGTAAGTGTCCTACTTTTTGAATATTTAAGCTTTCTAACTTGAAGGAAATAGTAATGTTCTGAGTGTAACTTAAGCTGATTGAAGTAAATGTTTTGCAGAAAAGCAGGTATTAAATGTTTGGTGAAACGGAAGTGATGGATCAATACTGTAGCATTGTCATGTCTAATGGAACATACACTTGGCTCTCACACCTGAAGAGGATGTTACACTTGAAGCCTAGCTCTAATCTCGCTCACAGAGATTCGAGGGAGGTCCTAAATAGGCTTTGTGTCTGTGAAACTTAAGGAAAGGTTGCATATCCCCAGAGTGAATATACCTGTAAATCCAGTTTAAATTATTAAACTGGATGCTATGTTAAAATATAAGGCAACTGATTAATCTGGGATGTTTTGTTGCAGAATAAACTGCAGAGACTAAATGTAAAGTTTTGGTAAAGTTGCTTTCATGCAGGTTGTCATAGTGAATTACAAAATTAAAAACTCAACTGAATATATCTCTGAGCGTCCTGCCCTGGTTGACCCTGCTTTGAAGCACGGGTGGAACTAGGCAGTCTTCAGAGGTTCCTGCCAACTTGAACTTTTCTTTCTCTGAGTCTGTGAAATGCAGATTCTGATAGTTCCCTGAATGAACAGATGAAGCAATCAGTCATTATTTTCAAGTTTACATCTTACAGTAGACTGTTGATAAACCCTTAAATGTCTTCTATGTTCCAGTTTTTGGTAGTTTGTGGGGTGGGTTTTTTTTGGTTTTTTTTTGAGGTTTTTTTTTGTGTGTGTGTTTTTTGTTTGGTTGGTTCTTGTTTGTTTTGTGGGTGTTTTTGTTTTTCTCATTAGCCGAGGCATTTTGGTACGTGCCAGTTACAGGGATAACATGCAACTCTTGTTTCAATAAAGAAGTGTCCTATTGCAACTGCAGTGGCAGCAGTGCAAGTGTATCTTATGTGTACACATACACACGCACAAATGTACATTAAATGATACAACTTCTAAAATTGTTTTGTATTGTCCTACAAGTGGTTTTGTTTGTAAAGTATAAGAAAATGTACTTTTGGTTTCTGTCTGGTATTTTTTTTCTTGCAGGTTTAGGTTGTTCAATATGAAATGATATCATCCTCATTTTTACTCAAGATTATATTTAGATATATTTGTTCCCATGGTAGTTTGTTCTTTTGTCTCAATAGGACTTTAATGTTGTGTTTCTTCATTGTCTTGTCTTTGTATTTCTCCTGTCCATTCTGTTTCTGTGTGTTTAGTAGAATTTTATAGCTGGAAAATAGATACTGTATATGTTGTGTAACAATGTAGTTCAGGTTGTGGCGAGCACAAAGTTTATTTCTTATATGTCTTCTGTTATCTGTATAGCATCAATTTATACTTCCAGAAAAATCGTATGGAACAATCTATTTTGACTAAACTGCACATCATCACATGACTAGAAATAGGTATTTGATGGTAGTAATGCACCAGTTTAAAGATTTACTGAGTTTCAGTACAAATGTGTTTTCCTCTGAAGAGAGGTTATAGAATACCTGATTAACCTTACCTACAAAGCAACATTTGCTCTTTATGCTTGAAATTACTTTACTTTAGATCATGACAGTTGCTTATGATTCAATGTGAGTCTTAATTTGTTTATGCAGCTTCATTTTCCAATATTCCTTAATCTTCCTAGAAAAATATTTTCTAGTTAAATATAATGTTTAGAAACTAAAATGCAGCTTATTTAAAATAAATATTTTTCTTTAGTTCCTATTAGTAATGTTCCTAGTATACCTGTATGTATATCTGTGTACCTTATAACACAACTGCCTAATCTGGCATATTTTTCTGTGGAATTAAGTAAAGAGATTGAAAGAAAAGCTTCTTTGTTTAAATGTAATGAAAATGTGTATGGATTTCAGTACATAATTCTTAAACAGAACTTCAGTGGTTTCAGTATACTTCTGGAAAATAACTGGCTTAATACCTTATAAGCAGGTAGATAAGAAAGTAATTTCTTAAATCTACCATCAAACTGTTCAGCAATACAGTAGTTTTCACTGGCCATTTTAGCCACAGTCTCTACTTCCTAGTGAAAAACAAAACATGCCATTATAAAACTGATATGAAATATTATTCCAAAATATGTAACTTATTTGTAATGTAAGTACTTCAGTGAAGAAACTTTAGTGAAGATTTCTTTTTTGCTGTTGGCAGCAGTATAGAGAGAAATTCCTCAGTATTTTACTTTTTTGGGTGAATTTGGACAACTCAGTGAAAAGTACTTGTCAAAATTCAGCTACCTGTAAAGATTCCAGGAGTGGTCTTAAAATATGTAACTCGGAAAGCTGCAATGAAACTAATGATATGCGTAGGGCGAATAGGAACTGAAAAACACTTTTATGCTGTATGTTCTTATTCAGAATCTGGAACTCAACAACCTAGCTCCAACATAATAAATTCCTTAATATCAGCTGAAGCTGTTCAGATGCTAAATCTGTATGTAGATATACATACAGATTGAGGGGACGGTATTTTTTCTTCTTTCTTTCTTCATTGTAAGCCAAAGCAAATAAGGTAAAGTCTCTTATTCTCTGTGTTGTGAACTGAAAACTTTAAGATGACTTAATGTAAGGGACCTGGGATAAAAACTCAAAGGAATGTTCACAGATTCACAGAATCACAAGGGTTGGAAGGGACCTCGAAAGATCATCTAGTCCAACCCCCGCTGCCGAGGCAGGGCCACCTAGAGCACATCACTCAGGAACACGTCCAGTCGGGTTTTGAATGTCTCCAGAGAAGGAGACTCCACAACCTCTCTGGGCAGCCTGTTCCAGTGCTCTGTCACCCTCACGGTGAAAAAGTTTTTCCTTACATTGACCCGGAACCTCCTATGCTCCAATTTGCACCCGTTGCCCCTTGTCCTATCGCTTAATGAGACCAAGAAGAGCCTGGCTCCATCTTCCCGACACTCACCCTTAACATATTTATAAACATCGATGAGGTCACCCCTCAGCCTCCTCTTCTCCAAGCTAAAGAGACCCAGCTCCCTCAGCCTTTTTTCATAAGGGAGATGTTCCACTCCCTTGATCATCTTAGTGGCTCTGCACTGGACTCTCTCTAGCAGTTCCCTATCCTTCTGAAGCTGAGGGGCCCAGAACTGGACGCAATATTCCAGATGTGGCCTCACCAATGCAGAATAGAGGGGGAGGAGGACCTCCCTCGACCTACTGACCACAGCCCTTCTAATGCACCCCAGGACACCACTGGCCTTGCTGGCCACCAGGGCACATTGCTGGCTCATGGTCATCCCTCCATCCACCAGGACCCCCAGATCCCTTTTCCCTATACTGCTCTCCAGCAGGTCAGTTCCCAACCTGTACTGGCACATGGGATTCTTCTTTTCCCAATGTTAGCAATAAGGGAATCTCCGTAACAGGTTATCATAGTTAAGTTCAAACTCAACTTTCAGAGGAAGCTCAGAAATGTGGTCTGGAAGAGTGACAAGAGAACTGGAATTTGCAAATGGATGCAGCCATTGATCTTGACATGGCTGCAAGCAGTGCTGTGAAGCCAGAAAGGACAAGGACATGCATGCTTTGCTTTATTGAATAGATTTAATCATAGAAGGCAGTCAAGACCTTTCCATTTTTTGAATAGAATTCTGTAATAAAAATGCAGTTAGTGTCATAGAACAGTTCTCCTCTTAGTTTTGCTCTTCCAAGTATTATCATTGGGGTAAGATACTTCAGCAAGATAGATGGTCAATTTTGCCTGATGTATTTTGGAAAATAAAAAAGGCATTAATATGTTTGACTGTATTTCGTAGAATCATAGAACGATATGAGTTAGAAGGGACCTTTAAACCCTCCTGAAATGAGCAGTGACATCTTCAACTAGATCAAGTTTCTTAGAGCTGTGTCCAGCCTGACCTTGAGTGTTTCCAGGGAAGGAGCACTTACCATCTCTTTGGACAACCTGTTCCAGTGTTTCACCACCCTCATTGTATAAAATTTCTTCCTACTATCCAGTCTGAATCTGCCTTCTTTCTGTTTAAAACCACTACCCCTCGTCCTGTGGCTACAGGCTTATTTGTTGTGCTTCTGTTATTTCATAGGTCATTTTATTATTAGCTAAGCAGGAACAGTTAGTAGCTCTCATACAAAATTATTGAGCATGAAAGTATTAAGAAAAGAAATAAATCCCAGGCAATGATGATCTTGAAAATGTTATGTGTGGCTAGAAATTAGGCTTGTCAATGCTGATATACTGTAACAACTCAGAAATTGGCAGGATATTCATGAGCTCAGCTTCAGTATTCAATCTATGCTGTAGAAGAACAGCTGGCTTGAGTATATTCTAGGGCTTGACAGGCAAAAAATAGATCTGTGGCTTTTTTGGGGGTGGGTTTTTTTTATTTTTGTAATCTGTTAATTATAGTCAGAGGATAACTATTTTATAGATTGTGATCTGCATTTATGTGATATGTGTGGGTTTTTTAATCCCCAAATTGTAAATCTGTTGTAATACTGAATGTCCAGTGTAATAGAATTAAAAAAAAGACTTATTTTTGCTTATTGTCCCTTAAGAAATGTTTATAATGTACTTAAAAAATTTTTGCATGAGAAAAGGATCAGAAATCAATTGGTTCGCCCTTGAAAAGTGGACACTGAGGCATATCTTACTGCTGTTTTCAACTGCCTTTTGTGGTAGCACAGAGAAGATGGAGCCAGACTGTTCTCCTCACTGATACACAGGGATAGGATTAGAGGTAAAGAATATGTTACAACGTTGGAAATACCAACTAAGTAAAAGGAAAAAAAATTCTTAGGAGAGTCGGCAAACACTGGAGTGGGTTGCCCAGACCAGGAGTTGGAATCTCCGTTCCTAGAGATACTCAAAGCTTGACTGGTCATGTCTGAGCAACCTATTCTAATTGGACATGCTTTAAGCAATGGTTAGACTTGATGATCTCCACAGGTCATTTCCATCCTAGATTATTGTATGATTACAAGGAAAATTAGTTACCAGAGACATATTTTTTGTACCTATGAAATGTAAGTTACAAGGACACTATTAACACTTGGTTCACTAAACAGTTTGTAAAAATATTTTGTGTAATTTATGAATGTAAATTTGAAGCTTTAAGTGTTAGACCTCATGCTGTTCTGCTGAGGGAATTTACGGGTTGTTCTGTCCTTTCCTCATTCTAAACGTGCATTACAGTTATTATTTCCTAGCTTGTTTGCCCAGCAGAGTATAGGAAGTATTTGAGGAAAAAGGATACAATAAGTAACTAATTTTCTTTTTTAGATGTGATACATAATTATAGAAGTTAAATTGCAGAACATTTTCTAAAAAGAATGTATGTATTTATGTGTACATTATACACATATATCTAGATACATGCACTGGTTACAAATTCAGAAATTGTTGCTAAATGTCACTATCAAACTAGGGAACTTGCTTTTAAGTCTCTCATTAGAAAGAATATAGAACATAGAGTAGACATATAGTTATCTTACAAAGGCAGTTTTCTGTCCATGCCACTTGGCAACAGTAAGTATTGTTTAAAATTTTTGTGGAAAACTATAATTTTATTAAATCACTGTTTCATCTTGATTTTTAACTATGATTACCAACAAAGTGCATTGAAAAAAGTTCCTGTTTTTGTTAAGGGCTCAAGTTTCACTATCTGTTATGACCTGTCTTACTGTGTCCATTTATCTGTATGCACAGTTGTTTTGATAGAGTAATTTCCATACCTCATGAGAGTAAAGATATCTCTGTGTTGATCATAATAGGAAAGGGTAGACTACTTCTAACTTGTTCTTTTAGATCAGTACATTTTTGTTAGGACTTCTTTAGCAGGACAGCTTAGGAAATACTTTTTCTCTGAGTCTTTTAACTGTTTTGTCTCTGTTACTCTCTGAGGCATCTGATTATTTTTATTTTTTGAAATTCCTCTTCATAGTGACATGTGGGGGGAAGCAAAACAAAATCACAGGCCCGGATTTTTTTTTGAGGGGAGCTAGTGGAGTGTCTTCTGCTTTTGGATCTAACAGTGGTGTTGAAGTGTCCTAAACCTAAGAGAGATGCAATGGCAGAGGATTTGGGAGAATGTTTTGTGTTCTCAGGCACCATGATTTTCCTGCAGTACTTTAAGGTCTATTAAGATAATGTGAGTCTGAATGTAGAGGCTTGGAGTAAAGCTTCAGATCCCAACTAACCTCATAGTCCAAAGCAGACAGGTTCTCTGAAGTATTTTGTGGAGAAGATTGTTGTTCCAATGCAGTAGGTTGTAGCTGTTGATGTGGAAAACATTTTCTTTTTGCTTTTATCACCGTAGTGAACTGCAGCTGATCCTGGCAAAATTATGAGTAGTCGAAAACGGGAACTCTATCTTTAACGTAACACTGAGGAGAAATGAACTCAAATGTTAATGTACTCAAGTACCCTTTCAGGCTCCTGTTTTTCTTCTCAGCAAAAGGAAGGTGGCACATATAGGGCATTAGAGATAATAAATTACAGTCTTCAGCTATGATTGCAATTTATATATAATTGCATTATTACTGAAGATTTCTAAGAGACTGAAGAAAGAATTTGGAATCTAATCTTAAATGTTAGCTGTCATTCTTGTTAGCATTGAATTCACTGCAAAGATTTGGTCTGTTGTTTTGTTCTCATTTTGTAACTAGCACATCAACAGCTGTGACTTTCTTGTACTGCTTTTTTGTCACCATAACTAAGACAACCTGACATACAGTGCTTGTAGGTAGATGCACAGTAAAAGCACTAAGGATTTGCACTTCAGTCTTGATATGTAACTGGTTTTTATTGCAGAACTTCAGTATCAGAGAAAGGAAATATGTGCAGTATTTCAGAGGTTGGTTTTATGGTAAATCAAGATTTTCTAAAATGCCATTAGTATTGCATCTGCTACATTGAGCCATCTTTCGCTACAAATATAGCTGGTTTTATTACTGAAGTCCTTCTGGTTTTATTTGTTATGTTCTTTCAGTCTACTTGATAGCTGCAAAACCTGTGCTCTTTACAGGATAAATCAGAATCAAATATGAATGTCAACATTTCAAGGAAAGGTCAGGCAAAGAGGGCACACACTGAGAAAGTCTGATTCTCCTTCCACTTATATAATGTACCGCTTTTAGAATCAAAGTAGAGTTAAACTAATATAATGAGTTATCCATGATGTTTTCTTTGCAATCTCCTCCCATTTCCAAATAGGGAAACTGGTCATAGGTGTTTGCTGCTAGAGCACTCTCCTCTGCACCAAGCTTTGAGCAGGGAATCTAGGTTTGTACTGGCAGACACAGAGAATCACAGAATCACAAGGGTTGGCAGGGACCTCAAAAGATCATCTAGTCCAACCCCCCCTGCCGAGGCAGGGCCACCTAGAGCACATCACTCAGGAACATGTCCAGTCGGGTTTTGAATGTCTCCAGAGAAGGAGACTCCACAACCTCTCTGGGCAGCCTGTTCCAGTGCTCTGTCACCCTCACAGTGAAAAAGTTTTTCCTTACATTAACTTGGAACCTCCTATGCTCCAATTTGCACCCGTTGCCCCTTGTCCTATTGCTTAGTGAGGCCGAGAAGAGCCTGGCTCCATCTTCCCGACACTCACCCTTAACATATTTATAAACATTGATGAGGTCACCCCTCAGCCTCCTCTTCTCCAAGCTAAAGAGACCCAGCTCCCTCAGCCTTTCCTCATAAGGGAGATGTTCCACTCCCTTGATCATCTTAGTGGCTCTGCGCTGGACTCTCTCTAGCAGTTCCCCGTCCTTCTGAAGCTGAGGGGCCCAGAACTGGATGCAATACTCCAGATGCGGCCTCACCAATGCAGAATAGAGGGGGAGGAGGACCTCCCTCGACCTACTGACCACAGCCCTTCTAATGCACCCCAGGATGCCATTGGCCTTGCTGGCCACTAGGGCACATTGCTGACTCATGGTCATCCCTCCATCCACCAGGACCCCCAGGTCCCTTTCGCCTACACTGCTCTCCAGCAGGTCAGTCCCCAACCTGTAATGGCACATGGGATTCTTCCTTCCCAGGTGCAAGACCTTACACTTGTCCTTGTTGAATCTCATCAGGTTCCTCCCCGCCCAGCTCTCCAGCCTATCTACGTCCCGCTGAATGGCAGCACATCCCTCTGGTGTGTAATGTTCGTTCAACAAGAATGTCTTGTTGAATTTGGTATGCCGTATTTAATAAACCTAGGTTAGAAAATATTCAATTTCCATAGTGATATCACTGTAAAAAGAAAAGAATATGTTTAATTAGTTATATAAGTATAATTTAATACTAGTCTTTAATATGATGGGTTGTGCTACTTGGTATTTTCTGATGAAGTAGACTCTGAATACAGATGGTCTGTGTTAAATAAAAAGTAGTGGTAAATAGTATGCCCCCTATTTCTGATATTAAAAGATCAGTAGGTTTGGTTTTTTTTATGTTACAGTTTGGGATAGTATGAAAAAATGCAACTAGTTATATGCTGGATGTGTGAAAACTATCATTTCAGCAAATTGTTATAATTAGTTTTACTTTCTAGTTCTCTTTTCCTCCATACGTTGTGTGACTCTTCGTTCAGATTCTTTTTTTTTCCTAGTAGTGATTAAACTGATGTGGAAGCCTGGTCCCAAGGTGAGGAAAATCTTTGGAAAAGCTTTTATTGGCTTATGTGGATTTTGGGTCAAGTCTACGGGGAAATGTTCCTGAAAGCTAGGCTTAGAAACCTGATATAGTAAAATGAAAAATACGGTGAGGTGATTTTTGATAGAATTTTTCAGCATAATGCAATGGAGGTTCTTACAGGATCAGAATAGAGGTGAGTATATAAACTGAGGTTTACAGATACTATAAAAGTACGTTTAATTTGATTTTATATCCTTTTAGCTCAGTTTAGGTTTTAACAAAGATAAATTTCAATAAAGTACTACAGAAAATTTCTGAACAGAAAAGATAGCACTGAGAAAGAGTAGACAATTGTGGTTTTTTGCATTCTGAGTACAAAACACTGCATCTGAATTTGCAGGGCTTAATTCAGAAACTAAGAGAATGAAAGAAAGTAGAAAGAGGCTGAAGGCAATTGCCTTCTACATTGCACTGTATGCTGTACAAACTATTAACTTGTAACACTGAAATTAACCTAATTCTGGAACAGGATATAGCAGATATTAGTGCTCAGCAATAGATTTCTGTTTTAAGGCAAATTGAAGACTCTCACTGGTTTTGAAGCATAGGGAAATCTCAAGAATGCAGAATGTAATTTCCTAATTGCACACTAAAAAGGCTATTTTTTTTTTTTTTGGTGTGTGTGCGTGGAGTCATGTCAATCGTAATTATAGCTGCCAGGAATTTAGCCAAAGTAAAATAGTCAAGTCTTCAGTATTAAGTCCCATAGAAGAAAAAAAATGCTTCTAGCAGCGCACAGTCCTTTCTAATACACTGCTCCTCTGAGTTCAGCGCTGACTTTGTGTGTCACGTACTGAAGCATCAGCAGGGTGTCCTGCAGCAACTGGGATTATCCTTTGTCAGTCATCCTGGCAAGGTCCGAATCTGCTTGGTTTGAGATTAAAGGCAATAATGACCTGAGGGACTGTGATAACAGAATGCTCGTGTGGATGGGAAAAGAGGATGATGCTAGGGGTGCAATAAGGTTGTGAAAGTAGGACAATGTAATTTCTTTAACTGTTGAATAACCATTTGTGTTGATTCTGGTCTTTTATTGTAATAGTTCTAAGGTGTTAGCAGAAATTTGGTATTGGCGGTTTGCAGGTAACAGCCAAACCTTGTGATAAACCTAGATTTTAACTTTCATGTGAATAAGTTAATCCTTTAGTACAATGAATGACTGGGAGTTAAGTATTGGAAAATTTACCACATCTCACTGAAGTCAGTGAAAATATTCCTGCTGATGTCCTTCAGTTATGGAGAGAGAGCCTAAAGGCTCTGGAATTAGACTAGTTTTTTTACAGCTTTACTTTGTAATGATTTTGGCATAGTAATACTCAGGCGTGGTGACTCACTGGTTTCTCCTCCTCTCTAACGCTCATCTTGTATTTCTCCTTCCACTATGCATCACTTCATTTGAAGAGAACAAGATAGTGACATGTTTATCTTCTTCAACTACACCTAAATTAGCATCGTTTCTATTATGGAATGTGTGTGTAGTTTTCTGCTCCTATATAGCACCTATGGAATTAATTATAAATGTTAAACCACGGTTTTGGATGAGAATTTGCAGTAAGTGAGACTAACAGACAATAATTTGGGCAACAATAGTTACTGTGGTGTTAAAAATTCCAAGTAGAATCCATTGCATTGTATTGGAATAAAATTTGCTAGATTGTAGTGCTGTGCTAAACTGACTAAAAATTGTTCCAGAAAAGTTTGTATTTCAGAAAATTTCATGATCCCAGTAAGCTCTGGGATCTTTGGATCTGTGGTGGCTGTCATTAGTGAGCTGTCTAGAGGGGGACAGCACAGTTCCTGAGCTTCTGGTTTTAGATAATCAGCATGAGGTTGCAGCTCTTATGTAAAAATTCAGCAAAGAATATGGAAAGGTTATGAAAAATGAAGAATGGGATAATATGTAAAAAGACAGAAATAAGCAAAATGTAGTTTTTTAAAAAAAACCTGAAAAATTTCCAGGGAAAATTCAAAAGAAAGTCTCTATCCTAAATTACTCTCTAAGTGATCATTAAATGAAATTTGGAGAATGTGATCGTGTCCATTAGTGAGCATTGGAAGATGCTGCCGAAGCAGCGTTACTAGCCAGTAGACTTTTTTCTTTCAAAAGATTAGATTCTATTCTTGAATTTAGGGTTGGTTTTCCGCCATCTGTCTTACCACAACACAGGGAAGGAGACTTTCTTTACTCATGCTTGGTCTTTGCTGACATTTCTCACTGTGGAACTTTGCCCTGTTACATGTTCAGGATGTCTGTAATCAGAGAGGATGTATAGCAATGTTCAGGGAACCATTTAGGAATGGGCTGCTTCTTACTCCTCGTTCTGCTGTTCTACAAGGGATGCATTGTGAAACATCTTATGGCACCACTGGCAAAAGTTGATTGAAGTTTTCTATATAAAGCAGGAACTTTGTGTTATACTGCATGTGAAGATGTCATATGTTATTTGAGAATAATGCAGTCACTAGCGATCTACAAGAAATGGGTCAATTAGTCCGAGTTAATGTTAAATTCCATGTAAGAATAATTCCTTTAACAAATTCAGTACTTGGTGACATACTGGTTTATTATCCTAGATGAGTCTAATAAAAGAATAATGCAGATACTTCAAACTTTTTTTTGAGCTTAAAATTCACTAGATTCCTTTACTGAGCTGCCTTTGAACAGTACTTTTTTTTCTTTACGCTTCATCAGTAAATGTTACTCCTTAAGGGGCTGACAAAGAGTGTTCTCTTACAGAGACCTGCATGTTGAATTGCTCTTTTGCTGAGTAGCTGCTGTTATTTGCAAAGAGAATGAAGCCAGTCTTTGCTCTTAACAAAAACGACTAATGGCTCTATTTTCTTGAGAAACAATGGAAGATAGCCATTTTTGGAGGAGAACAATTCTTCATTAATTTTCCAGAAGATGACTATTCTTATGCAGCAGATTTGGCAGATAATACCTAGTGATACCAAAACGTGTTTTTGTACATCGTATCACCTCGTCTTAACAGAGAGATTAAGGATGAAATTAAGGGTAGGAGATATATCTATATATCTATATAGATATATATATATGCACAGACACATAGAAGAAAGAGATAGCTGAGCAAGCTAGGAAAAGAAAATCAAGGTAAGATGTGTGTAAGCAAGCAGAAGAATGGAGGTGCAGAAAGGATATCCAGCTGCTCTGGAAACGAATGGGCAGGAGGGGAAAGCAAGTGCATCATGTAACAGAGATTGCGTGCTATTCCTGGAAGTATTAATAGAGGAAGCTGAAGCTGTCTGAACCTTCTTTTTCTGCCGCCACCTCTGCTGTTAGTAAACCTACACCTGCCATTCGAAAGACAGGAAAGCCTCTGTGTCTCAGCTATTTTGTGGCTTCTGCTGACGCACAGTAGGTAGAATGTTTTGACTCCTTCATGTTTCAGTGTAACATACGCAGATTTTCTTAGCAAATATTTTATGAAAGTTAGTAGTAGTTTAGGATACAAAGTATCATAGGCAATATTTACTTCGTGTGAGCATTTCTTTTTTCTTTTGAGTGACATTTTGTCATATATAAAGAGGAATTTTCCACACATGGTTAGGGTATCCAAACAACTAACTCTCCAACACTGGCATAATGGGTGTAGTTAAAGAAGAAAACACCTGCATTTCTTCAAAAATAATTTATTTTTATTTGGGATGTCAAAGTTTCATAAACAGCTGGTACTTCAGTGTCAGTAGGATTCTGCCTAAACTTCTTGTCGTGTTTATAGACTTGGTATCACCATAATGCATTTTATTTGAAACTGTTGAAACTTTCTCATGTTAACTCTATTTTAGCATAGCTTTTGTCAAGGGAAAAAGTGATTAGAATGTATGGTGTTGACACCGTTTTATTTAATATTTGCAAGTAGGATAAAGAAAAATGTAACAAGACAGATGTTTCTTAAGGGATGACTAAAAAGCACTTAAATCAAGGTCATGCTAGAACTAGTGTTTGAGAAAGTGGAACATCAGAAAGCTTTTTGAGATGGAAAACTGCTGATTTATCTCAAAAGTGTCATAGTGCTATATCAATCTCTGTTAACGAAGACAGAACTTCTCTTGGAAAGAAAACATTACTTCTGATTAGGCAAAGTTCAGAGTAGGTGAATTAATTAGTGATATTATGAATTTTAGACTTAATATTCACTTTAAATATAGGTTGAATGAGCTTGAATCTTACTGGTTCTTGTTACAAAGACTGGCACATTCTTGAAAAGAAGGTTATATTTGTAAAGTACATATCCTAAGGAGATGAACTGAAGCTTAAATTTCTTGCTAAGCACAGGGCACATAGACTTGCAAATACTTTTCTAAGACATGAACCCTGACTTGGTTTTCTTCAAACAACCAGGCTAAGACAAACCTGTGAAATTCCTTTCATCTGTAGAATAACTAATTTTTTCCTGAGAGGCAGCTATCTTTTCCAAAAGTATCTAATAATGGAACCCAATTCAAATATGCGTTACTTGCTGAAATATTTTTTATTTTCCCAAACCACACAACACATTACTATTACGCTACTAAAAAAGTCACGTAGGTGATGAACGCAGTCTCAAGGGAAAGGATGCTAATTGTATCCACTAAGTGATAACATCAAAATTGAAGTGGACTGAATGACAGTTAAATTTATTTATAAATAAATTGTGTGCATAAATACATGTATACACACACATATATAAAAATAATGAAAAAAAAATTTGTTGTTTCTGATATGTGGAAACAAGCTACCCAAGATAGCTTGATATTCCTCCCCAACTGGGAGGAGTAGCTGACACACCGGAGGGTTGTGCTGCCATTCAGTGGGACCTAGATAGGCTGGAGAGCTGGGTGGGGAGGAACCTGATGAGATTCAATAAGGGCAAGTGTAGGGTCTTGCACCTGGGAAAGAAGAATCCCATGTGCCAGTACAGGTTGGGGACTGACCTGCTGGAGAGCAGTATAGGGAAAAGGGACCTGGGGGTCCTGGTGGTTGGAGGGATGACCATGAGCTAGCAATGTGCCCTGGTGGCCAGCAAGGCCAGTGGTGTCCTGGGGTCAGTAGGTCGAGGGAGGTGCTCCTCCCCCTCTATTCTGCATTGGTGAGGCCGCATCTGGAATGTTGCGTCCAGTTCTGGGCCCCTCAGCTTCAGAAG
>VWZZ01002410.1:859384-892963 GCA_013399095.1 Psophia crepitans | reverse complement strand
GGGGGGGTTGGACTAGATGATCTTTCGAGGTCCCTTCCAACCTCTACAATTCTGTGATTCTGTGAAGGTTTCAACAAGGAAAAACAAGTCATTTGGTCTTGGAGTTGTTAGGAATACCACTAAACTTACACAGGTCTGAGGAATTGCCCAGTTCTTTCCAAATTTCAGCTACCACTCAACATTTTGTGCTGCAAAGGCAGTCCTTTTGCCACAATTCCATCTTTACCAGCTTGGTTCTGTATAGATTTTATTTGAAGCCAGTTTCTCTGGCTCATCCACTGCTACAGGTGGCTCAGGAGCTCCCAAGTAACAGAAGCTAGCAAACACTGTCTTGAAATAGGTTGTTAATGATGTTAAAAAGGCAGCTGAAAACCTGTTTGGTTTCAAGGAATCTCACCTTATCAGAAGACTTCTTTTGACTCTGGCAGTTGGGTTGCCCATAATATCCGTTTTACAACTGCCCTTAAGTAGAATTACTTTACATAGTCCAGATCCAAGCAAAGCATCTAAGCCACAGCCTTCTAGAAGATAATCAACTCCTTCCTGGCTCCAGTAAGCAAACCACATGTTACCTACTAACTTGATGTTAGAAGTGGCAAAGACTGAAGAAAACTCAGAAGTATCTCCCTCCACCCTCACTTGTGCCCAAACACCACTCTTTTCTGAGTGCCATTTCAGGAGTAAAATCTGCAAGAAGGTGCCAACCTGATAACTCACTGCTATTAGACATAGAAAGTATGTGCCTTTTTATTGTCATGGAGTTTTGCTCATAGTAAAAATTATTTATCCTGCCCCGCACACCGGTTCAATCCTACGTAATTTTACCAGGCCTGAGGTGCAAACAGGGCTCTTCAGTCATCCAGACTCAATGTTTTCTGATGTTTCCAAATTAAATATGAACAGTGAACTGAGATAGTAACCTGCACCCTCACAGGAGATCTTGTATAAAAAATAAAATGTTATAATAGTTCAGGAATATATATATGTACACACACATACACACTCTCACGCATTTAATGTAGGGGTTTGAAATCATGCATGTACTATCTCAAAACCATCATTACCACTTTGATTTTTTTCCTTTTGTAATATTTATATTTCTTTATAGAAGCTTGGTAAGATTTCTCTTGGATTTTCTTTAAGTTACCAGTATATGCAAAAATATAATCAACATCAAATTCTGTTATTTAATTCCTGCACAGTTTTGTATCACAGTATCTTGACTGGTTAGGAGTTGGATTTTTTTCTTTTCTTTTTTTTCTTTTGATATTGCTGTAATTACTGTTGGTTCAGTAGTACAGTTAAATAGGGCTTTGAATCAAGATAGCATGTCTTTTCTGCTTGTTAATGACTTATGTTTTCATTCAAAATCCTTTTATATATATATATCAGACATTTGAATGACTTATGTTCTTGAAGGGATACAGTTTTTTGTGTTAGAGGTGTACATTATTTTAACTATTATGCAAGTTCTTAGCTTGCTATGCATAATTTAGAAATTATGATCAGAACATATAACTGTCTGAATAGTTAGGATGCACAATGGTGAGGTCATATAAAGGTTATGATTAAAAATGTAGGGGAAACTGGATAAGATTAAAAATCTGCTGCATCCAAACGACAAACAAGCCTTAAGGATGGAATACCATCGTAAGCAATTGGGATATATATTTCACTTTAATTATAATCTACAGCATACTTCTACACATCCATGATCAATTTTGCATTCCCAATTCTGAAGTCTGGTGCCAGTGCAACTGGTTGTTACTTGCTATCAAAAGACATTTCACCCTATGTCAATCATGGGTAATTCTATACATGTTCAACTTTCCTTCTGAACCAGTTCTACCCACCTCTCACTTTGAATTTCTGTAGTGATCAGTAACTGGTCATTTTTTATTTGATTTTATATTCTTTGATATCATTCTGTGCTTGTACTTTGAAGACATCTTGCTTTATCATCTTCTTGTCCTTTTGGGAGCCCTGTTGCAATCTCCTCTTTTTCTTTAACATTATTGAACTTGTGGTTTTCTGATAACAGAACTATTGTTTTTCTAACACAGCCTAGACACACATGTAGCCTCATTCTAGGAGCGGTGATTATTTCACTCTACAAAAGCAGTACTCTACTAGAATAAAAACCTAGCTATATGTTGATTGATAGTTACTTAGAGATATTAGATCGAATGCTTTAGTAATGATTTTTTAAAAAAAAACATATCACTGATACATTATTAGAATTGCTTAACAAATGGGAACTGTTAATTTTTTTCAGCTTTTATGAGCTTATGTTTTTTTAAACAATTGCAATCTTTTTCACTATTAAGTTGGCTGTGTGATGCTTTTTCACTTTGTCATAAGCATATAAAAGTACTTAGTTTTTCAGATGTATCTAATCGGTGTTAATCAGTTTCCTTGAGTGTGAAATATTGTCCTACAATACAGTCTTAGTTTTATGTGATATGTCTAAAATGGAATGTTGAAGATGTAGAGTTGGCTCCAGCTTCCGCTATACTTCTGTTCCAGAGCTGACTTCTTCGAGTGTTGGAAAACCACTCTATTGAGTTGGTTTTCAGAGGAGCAGAGGAAAGGAAGCAAAAGAGTTTTGTTTTGTTTGCTGTCTGCTTGTGTTTACTGTTTTGCAGTAAAAACAAACAAATAATAACCCAGGAGCTTTATGCTTGAGATATAGGTGTTGAGGTCAGTTCCTAAGTAGAGTACAGAGTTGTTTGCCTTGGAGGCAGCCTTGCCCTCCTCCTGAGACTTCAAAAGAACTCAGGATTTGAGCTGGTGGACATAAATGATTGGAGGGAGTAGACTTGAGGGAAGTCTTAATGCTGACTCCATTTATTGATAGATACAATAGATAGATACAGGTTTTTAGCCCATTTTTAAGCCTGTTTAGGGCATTCCTTCCCCTTGATGTGTGGAATCTTCTGGATAATTTGGGAACAGTAGCTGTTATAGAATGAGTACGGTTGTTGCTCACCATGTTAAACTTTGTTTCATGACTCACTACATGGGATCTGTTCCACCCTGTTCTGGCTTTTTTTTTTTTTGGTAACACCATTCTGCTTCTCAGAGAAAAAATACTTTTCAGCCCTGAAGAAAACAGTTGTTCAGTGACCGTTTGGAATTTAGTCCTAATGAAATGCTAGCTAAGTACATATGACTTTATATGAGTGGCTCAGATTTGGACATCTGTGTATGTTGTTTTTTCTACTTCATGCTCGGAGTACAAGATCTATTTGCTCACTTGAGCCTTACAGCCCAACATAAGTCATAGTCGTTTCTAGTGTCCAGGGACTTTTGTCCCTCTTGCTAGTGAGGGAGGGACTTTAAAAGGAACAACTAGTTTTTCACCATAAGCACCAACACACAAGACATTTTTGAGAGTTAAAACAGCAAAGCTGCGACTTTACTGGCTGCAAAGCTATCTTATTTTTTAAAGAGTTCAGTTACTGCCAAGTATTAATTTTTTTTTTGTTATTTCTTCAAAGCGGTACTTTAAGACACACAGAACCAAGGCCATCTGATCTTTGAGAGATACCTAATATAATGGTATATGGCCTTGATTTGCGTGCTGCAGCAGTAAAATAAATTTTAATTTCTCAATGCTAAAACATTTTAGTCCATCTTTTAAATATTCTTCTCTGAACCCGTTTTTCTCTGGACTGTATCAACCTTGTGAACTGTTGACAAGATGCAGTTGACTAGCAATTGCAGATACTCAGTTCCAGCAAATTTGGTTCTTTCTTTTCATTTCCCTTCAGCATGGGCTTTAATAATTGATTAGAACTGAAGAGATGGCCTTTTTCATTCTGTTCTATGGTTATCAATATGTTTAAGTGATGATTTTTTTTTTCTTTGTTTTGGAGAATGCTGTATCTTTCTTCCTTTACGGAATGAGGCCAAAGAACACTCTTCTTGTCACTGGGAATTTTTTTCATATAATTAAATCCATGGATAAACCCAACAGGAATCAGATTAAGTTCCATCAAGGAAAACGGGTCCTTCCTTCCGAATAGATAATGAGAAAACAGTTTTGAGGGAGCTTTTAAATTTTCATTAATATTTTTTAAACTATAGGAATAGCAGCATGTTTGATTTTTGTAAAAGAACTAAACCAATGCAATTGAAAAGTGATCCAGTTCAGCATTTTTATTTTGTCGAAGTGTGAAATACAAGCTAAAGTTTTAGGACAGAGATTGTCTTATAATATTTCTTGCTCTGTTGTTAAATACTACACTGTAGTAGTTTTGCTGGAAGTTAAGATATCGTTTCTAAAATACACAATCAAACTTTTACGTGCTGTAGGTTAGTGTACATGCAGATACAGTTAAAGAGTACGTCTAGAAACAGTAAAAATTAGAGGTAAAAATATGAATAATACTGGCTGTGAATAGATCAGAGATTGTGAGATGATGGTACGTAGCCTGTTTTGAAAAAGTCAGTACCAAGAGCACTATGTATTATTAGTTCTGAATTGAGCAAAATATATATGCATCACCAGTTTATAATTAAATTTCTATGCTTAATATAGAAGATGTCTAAGTGTATCTTAAATAAATATAACTAATGACAGTGTTTATTAGTTAGTATTATAACTAATCGTATTTTCAGTCTAATGCTTTATTTTGTCTGTGGCCGGTGGTTAGGAGAACCAGTGACAGAGTACGTAAATTCATGAGGTACAAACTGCCGCATTATAAGTAAATGGGATTTTCCCTTAGAAGGAAAAGATGGGAATAATATCTCAAGTGAAAGTAATTAAAATGGGGTTCCTTCTGCATTTTCAATCACAATTATTTAGTTAGTCCTCTATGTGTTCATACCTTTTCTCCCTTTAAGAAAAAGCAGCATTTGCAGACAATGAAGTGCTTATGTTCTGGAAATCTGTAAAGCAGCACATGCATGGCTGAGCCTTGGTTTCATGTTATGTAGTCAGACTTATGACTTGTGATTTCTAAGCTCTATTAAAGGGAGAAGAAGCAATATGAAAGATGGCAATGTAACTTAGTTTGTCCTTAACTATGGAACCATCATTCATTTAGGACTTGGACACAGCTTACCGTTTACTTTAAGTATGTATTTGTCGTGAGAAACTAATACTATTCAGTTTCCTTTTGCATGCATGTATCAACTTCTGGGATATTGAAATGTAATTCACTCATTTTGACACTTGAGTAAGGATGTGACCGCTGCCTGAGCAGCTAATAATGTGCAGTGGTCTGCAGACAGGGCTGCACAGTTTCAGCTCAGACTTCACAGGTGCCAAACAGGATGGGGGAAACACAAGCCTTTGCTTTGTAAGCTATGTGAAAACGTGTAAAACATTGCACATAAGAAATTTGCAAACAGTACTTGCTGTTTTTTCATTTCTTACCCACAATGGAAGTACTGAGACCGAGTGGACCTTTAACTTTCATGGTGGCGAAAGTTAAAAATTATAATTTTTACTACTCCACTATCGTGAAACCCCACCTGGATTACTGCATCCAGCTCTGGGGCCCCCAATGTAAGAAGGGCATGGAGCTGTTGGAGCAAGTCCAGAGGAGGTCCATGAAGTTGATCAGAGGGCTGGAGCACCTCTTCTGTGAAGACAGGCTGAGAGAGTTGGGCTTGTTCAGGCTGGAGAAGAGGAGGCTCCTGGGAGACCTTGTAGCAGCCTTTCAGTACCTGAAGTGGACCTACAGGAAAGCTGGAGAAGGGACTGTTTACAAGGGCATGGAGTGATAAGACAAGGGGTAATGGCCTTAAGCTGAAGGAGCCTGGATTTAGATAAGATAGTAGGAAGAAATTCTTTACTATCATAGAATCATAGAATCATTAAGGTTGGAAGAGACCTCAAGGATCATCCAGTCCAACCGTCCCCCCACCGCCTATTAACTACTAAACCATGTCCTTCAGTACCGCATCTAACCTTTCCTTAAACACCCGCAGGGACGGTGACTCCACCACCTCCCTGGGCACCAGGGTGATTAAGACACAGGAACAGGTTGCCCAGAGGGATTGTGGATGCCTCCTGCCTGGAAGTGTTCAAGGTCAGGTTGGATGAGGCTTTGGGCAACCTGGTCTAGTGGAATAATATTCCTGCCCATGACAGGGGATTTGGAACTAGATGGACTTTAAGGTCCCATCCAACCCAAACCGCTCTGTGATTCTATGATAATGAGATGTATCAATTATCTCCTTATCTGCTAGAGTGATTGGGTAATTTCTTACTAGTTATTTGCTAAAAGACAAAATATTCTCCCTTAAAACTTGAAGAAGGTATGCGACATTTAAACAATATATATCAGAGTCAGGGCCTGTAGGGTACCTAAGGTAACATTTCTCAATAACTGGAATGAGATAACGTAAGGATTATAAAGGTATGTTAACCACTAATATCCAGCTAGGGTACATCAGTGACCAAAATTTATTGTCAGGTGTTTGATAATGTTGTTGAATTTAGTTATCTCACTAAAATTCACAATACACTTGCAGATTTTGTTTTTTTTTTTTCTTTGTCTTTGTCTTTTCAGTTGATTAAAAACCCTACCTTCTTAGTTTTTTATCTATGAACTTCCATGAGCATTTATGTATGTTCCCTTATACACCTTACAAACCTATTCTTGCCCAACATCAGTAAAACATACAAATGGCATGTGTCAGAAGATACAGCATTACTTTGTGTATTTTTAATTGTTTATTGTATAAAAATGATGAAATATGATGGCAATAAAAAGACAATGTATTTTAAAAATGTCCATACTGTTTTTCATAGGCAATGGTAGTAACTGCTTTTCCTATTAAACTAGCGTTATATATTCATGAGACTTACTGATTCATATAATATTTTTAAGCTTCTATATTACTGACCATATCTGTAAGCTCCATAATTGCAACATGGCCACTAGGTGCTAGAGGGCATAAAAATGCATTGAACTTGATGCTTTTTGTTGATAAATTTAGGACATAACTCTTGAGAAATCTTGAATCCCATCTTGAGTCAAGTAGTTTGCTTACATTATGAATAGCTTTAACAAAAATAACATCTTAAAATCTATGCAGCACTCTTCTTGCTGAGACCAATGATTTTTAACTGCTTCTTTCTATTATGTTGCAAGTGCATTGTCCTTAGTAGACCTGTGGTTTTCCTTTGATCACATTTTCTGTTGTCACATCTGTTCTTATTTGCTTTGTAATGATAATTATGCTGTAATGCCTCTCTCATGATGTAGGCATGTAACGATAGAAGGGGTAATGGCTTTAAACTGAAAGAAGGTAGATTTATATTAGATATAAGGAAGAAAGTTTTTACAATGAGGGTGGTGAGGCAGTGAAACAGGTTCCCCAGAGAAGCTGTGGATGCCTCATCCCTGGAAGTGTTCAAGCAGAAGGTGTCCCTGCCCATGGCAGGGCAGTTGGAAACAGATGATCTTTAAGCTCCCTTCCAGTCCATTGTATAATTCGGTAATCTTCCATTTTGGACTGTTTTCACACTGGGGTGTTCTCTGTCTCCATGGCAATGAGAGGTAGACCAGAACATTTGTTCTGAGCCTTGGTGTAAAAGACTACCTGTTGGGAGAAACGTGCCAAAATCCTGTCCATGTGACTGGTATGATATGGCAGATCTCATGATTCTTTTTCTAATGAATTTTCACCAGACTGAAAAACAAAGAAAGAGGAGCAATGTCAGCAAAAGTATAGTATCTGTTTTGTAACGGACTCCAGATTTTTCTCATTGACATGCTAAAAATACAAAAATTTCATCTTCCTGAAAGAAAGCTGATGACTAGCACTTTTCTGTCCTCTCCCTGTTCTCAGATATGGTTGAAAAAATGTTTTCTGGAAATTGAGTAAGGGTCAAGGCCTTTGCAAATACTTTTGTTAGACACAAAGTAGACCCTTAAAAGCTAGACTGCTTCTGTCTTTGTGCTGTCTATGTGTCCTTCGCGTCTTTCAGGGCTTCTGTGCTGAACACAATACAGCAATTTTCATAGTCGTGTTATACAAAAAAAAGGGGGTGGAGGGGAAAGAGGAGTAAAAAAAAAAAAAGGCAGACAGTTTACCTGAGCTCCTGTCGTTTGTGAAATTGTGCAGCATTTGAAGCAGAAGGACATTTTTCTTCAAATATTTATTCATTACATTTGGTCCAAAGTGCTACTGAGCCAGTCTACCATTGACCCTTTTTTTTTAACCTGCAGGGCTTTAAATACCATTAAAAATTATATCTCCAGTGACTTTTCTGATTCTTAATGTTGATTGTTCTCAAATTGTTTTGGTTTATTCTTCACTCAACAAGAGCCCAGCGTCAGGAATTATGATACTAATGCTTCTGAAGAATGATAGATGTCTTCAGGATGTTGTAAGAAAAGAATGAGCTTTTCTCACTCAGTCTTAAATGAAGAAATGAAGCTATGACTCATCTTTTCTGAAAAGCATGTGTACTATAAAGTACAAAGGTGGTGTGTGTCAGCCATGTTTTTAGTCCTGTGGTGAAGTCCCTTCTGTCCTTCTGTCCTTCCTTCCGTCCTTCATCTGAAAGTGAGGACTGTTTGACATGAAAGAGACTTAGAAATAGCAAATTCTGTCTTGTCTCTGGATTTTATTTCTGTGGTTCTCTATGTTAGTCAGACGGACCCTGTTCTTGTGGTGTTCCCTTGTATCTAGGATTTGGTGGGGTTTTTTTTCCCCTTCTGTTTTTTACTGACTTGCTAGTAGTTTGTAAAAAGACTATTTCCTAAGTTGTATAGTGTTGCTACTGTAGATTAATTGATACAGTAAGCTGAAGAAACTGCAGAAGGTGGTATTTTTCTGTATCAGATACTGTTCTGGAGGGTTTCTCTCATAGAATCATAGAATGGTTTGGGTTGGAAGGAACCACAAGGATCATCTAGTTCCAACCCCCCTGCCATGGGCAGAGACACCCTCCACTAGACCAGGTTGCCCAAAGCCCCATCCGACCTGGCCTTGAACACTTCCAGGGATGTGGCCTTCACAACTTCTCTGGGCAACCTGTTCCACTGCCTCACAACCCTCACAGTGAAGAATTTCTTCCTACTATCTAATCTAAATCTCCCCTCTCTTAGTTTAAACCCATTACCCCTTGTGCTCTCACTGTACTCCCTAAGAAACAGCCCCTCTCCAGCTTTCCTGTAGGTCCTCTTTAGGTATTGGAAGGCCGCGATTAGGTCTCCCTGGAGCCTTCTCTTCTCTTGGCTGAACAAGCCCAACTGTCTCAGCCTGTCTTCATAAGAGAGGTGCTCCAGCCCTCTGATCAACTCTGTGGCCCTCCCGGACTTGCGCCAGCAGCTCCATGTCTTTCCTGTACTGGGGACCCCAGAGCTGGATGCAGTGCTTCAGGTGGGGTCTCAGAAGAGCGGGGTAGAGGAGGAGAATCACCTCCCTCGACCTGCTGGCCATACTATTTCTGATGCAGTCCAGGACACGGTTGGCTTTCTGGGCTGCCAGCGCACACTGCTGGCTCATGTTCAGTTTTTCGTCAACCAGCACCCCCAAACCCTCCTCTTCAGGACTGCTCTCGATCCATTCTCCACCCAGCCTGTAGTTGTGCTTGGGATTGTGCCAACCCATGTGTAAAACCTTGCACTTGGCCTTGTTGAACTTCATGCAGTTCACACTGGCCCACCTCTCTAGCTTGTCAAAGTCACTCTGGATGGCATCCCTTCCCCCCAGTGTGTTGACCATGCCACACAGCTTGGTGTCTTTGGCAAACTTGCCAAGGGTGCACTTGCTCCCACTGTCCATGTCGCTGACAAAGATGTTAAACAGTTCTGGTCCCAGTACTGACCACTGAGGAATGCCACTCGTCACTGATGTCCACTTGGACATTGCGCCGTTGACCACAACTCTTTGAGTGTGGCCGTCAAGCCAATTCCTTATCCAGCGAGTAGCCCATCCGTCAAATCCATGTGTCTCCAGTTTAGAGACAAGGATGTCATGAGGGACAGTGTCAGATGCTTTGCACAAGTCCAGGTAAATGATGTCAGTTTCCCTTCCCTTGTCCACTGACGCTCATGAAGTGTCTCAGAGCAAAGATCCAGTTTGCCTCCCTTGAAAGTGTCACCCTGCTTTTCTGCTGCAAAGAAAAGTGTCTGATTCAGTGCAACAAAAAAATTCTCTTTTGTCTTTGTGTCTAAGTATGTTCTGGAGTATGCGAAACACCACTAACAGTGTTTTCTTGATCAATGTGTTGTTTCCCTATACATAATTTGAATCACTTTTGTTCAGAAAACTAAGTTTTCCCATCTTAAAAACAGAATACTGTTTTAAATTCTGTTCTTATTCTTGTTTCAAGTAGTATCTTCAGTTTTGGATTTAATATACGAGCCAATCTGTAAATGCATCTATTTCCCAATTTTAAACTATGAATTTTATATCGGGTAGTCTGCAAATATCTTAATGCAAGAACATAGATATCACAAGTTCTTCCTCTTAAAGGTTTCGAAATGCTAAAATTAAAACTGCCTAGGTTAGTTTCTGTTGTACATGCTCTATAATCATTAATGGCATGGGCTTTAATAAATGTTCATACGTTGTATATTCATAAGACCCCTGTACTGTTCACTGCATGTAATAGAATGAAACATTTCCCATTATTTCGTTCTATCCAACATGTTCAGTTTGTGACCCTAATCTTTGATCATCTTGCTCAAACCTTTCTGAAGACAATGATAATTTCCTCTTGGATTTTTAAAACTATCTTCAGAACACAAAATGCTTTAAAAATTGCTCATGCTCAGAATAAGAAGAAAGATAAAGAAAATGAGGTGCCATTCTCTTCTTTAGAGTCATAACCTTTGATGTGAGCATTTAGCAGCCCATCTAGCATTTTTTGGAACGTTTGACATACTCAAAGGATGGCCTCCATTAGCTCTGAAGTACTGGAGCACTGAATTTAGCACTTGGTCTAATTGGATTCTGGGCTTGATTTTAATGATATTGATTCATCATAGATTTGCCTATAAAATTACATATTTGTTAAAAAAGCAGGCTGAACTTGTATTTAATGGAATATTGACACATTAGTAATTTTAATGAACTTGTAGATCTTAGACATTTGAAAGCCCGGATTTGGTTAAAACCAAACTTTCCATGTCATGATATTTTTTTGACATTTATAAAATTGTTTTGCTTCAAAATGGAATTTAAGCTAAAAATTTGAAGTTACCTTTGACAAAAAAGATATTAAACAGCTTCTTTTTAATTCAGTATTTTTTTACAACCAAAATAAGCGTTTCATGTGGGTCTTAGTGTTTTAGAGAGAAGACCATAAGTAGAGTGTAAACTATGTATGAGTAGTGGAAGCCCTATTGTTATTTGGGATGCCAGATATGCATCATGTCGCATAGAATCAAGTTTCAGTAGTATACAGCTACCTTGAAATAATGAGGGAAAGTTGCCAATCAAGTTAAGCAAGGCATTTCTTTTGGTAAAAAGAACCTGACCAGCAGTCAAAATTCATAAAACTTGATGTATCTAGAAAATGTCTGTTTTAACATACCTCAATTTTCTAATAAAAAGTTAAACAAACAAGAGAAAAATCCATGCAAATTCTCATCCAGCTTTATGCTGACCTCTGCAACGTAGGCTGTAGACATTATCATTTTCTATGTGGAAGACATGGGTGAAACAGTTTGGTGCTTTTCTTCAGTATATATTGACAGATCGAGACCAAGAAATTTAGGATTGCTTTTCAGACTGTAAAGAAAACGTTTATGGGTTTGGTTGGCTTTTTTGGTTGTTTTTTTTTTTTTCTTAATTATTTCTTTACGTTTCTTCAGACCTCTTCCTGTGACAGTCCTGTCTCTATTTTTCTTGATTTCTCATCCTTCCTTTGCTTGCCTAGGCTTAACTAGTCTTATCCGGTCACTTTGAGATGCACATCTGAGTTCTTTATTTCAGCTAATTTCCACTTACTTCATAAACCAACTGCTTGCAGTTCACTGCTCAAACAAATCACTCTCTAATGTTGACTGCCTCCTCCTTATTTTCCTTTGTGTTGCAGTTCCACCCTACTCCTGCCTCCTGGCTTTATCTTCTCTCCTGCTCAGTTATCAGTCCCATTCTACACATTTGTCTCCTAATGTCTACCTTCTCAAATCTTGGTTTCCAGAAACTGCTTTGCGACTTCTCTGTTTACTTAGCTTATTCCAAACCCCTCTGTTTGTTTGTTGTGCTCCAAGCTTCTCACCTGATCTACTTAGTCCTTTTGTCCCCAGTCTTCAGTTACTTCTATTTTTTTTTTTCCCTTGCATCCCAGTATTAGATGCTCTTATACACATAAGTCCTTTCAACTATCCAAGCAGAAAACATAGGTGAATAAAGAAAATGATAATACATTCCAAAAGGACAGTAGAAAAAAATTGTTCCTTTTCTTCAAATATTTGGAGTTAAGAATATTAGGATACTGTAACTGTCACTGATTCAGATAAATTTTAGTTGGAAGGTACCCCTGAGGGACCTATAATCTAGCCTCCCACTCAGAGCTAGGGCTGTTTCAACACTGTGTTGATCAGGTCACCTCTGGATTTTTTCCAGTCACATCTTGAATATCCCCAAGAACAGAGACACCATGATCTCCAGGAGCAGCTAATTCCGCTGCTGTGCTGTGTTCCTAGTCCAGCCTGAACTTCCCAAACTGCAATGTGTGGCCTTTGCTCCTCATTTAAATCATTTGGCACTGCTGACAAGAACTGGTAATTGCCCTTCAAATGGTTGCAGGCAACCATCCATTAGCCTCCTCATTCCCAGACTAAATAAATCCAGCTCTGTCAAATTCTCCTGCTGTTCACTGTAACTCCCAGGCCATTTTCAAGTGTCAATTGTTTTGCAGCCTGTATCCCACATTCCATCTGAGTTATTCCTTCCTAGGTTCCGAACTTTCCAGTTCTTATTGAACTACATTTTTCTGCTGGGCAAACCTCAAGTTACTGAGGTCTCTCTGGACTGAGCCTTTGCTATTCGTTATATCATGTGCTTCTACTAGTAAAGTTGTTTATGGCATACTCTGTGTTATCATCCAGGTTGTTACTGAAGATGTTAAACAATATGATCCCCAGAACTGACTCTGGGCTGCTTTGACTGTTAGTGAGTCACCAGTTGAATGTAAGCTTTTGACCACTGATGCGGTCAATTTTCAGTCCACTTAACTGTCCAGCCTTTACTTCATCAGCTTCCCGGTGAATCACTGCGGGAGCTATATCGAAAGCTTTCAAAGTGAAGGTACATTACACTCACCATTCTCCTCTTGTGCACAAAACTGTTACTTCATTGTAGAAGGCAGTCTGGCTGGTCAAGCCGATCTGTGTTTGGTCTGCACTGAGTATTGAGTCTTGTCTGTCATGCGCATGGAAAAGGACTCAGAGGATCTTTGCAGGGACTGAGGTGAGGCTCCCTTGGCCTGCAGTTCCCTGCATCTACCTTCTTAGATTTTATTTTTTAAGATGCTAGCTTGTTTCCAGTTCCAGTGATCTTCCTGATATGGTCCACCACTTTTCATAGATACAAAGATGATGGCTGACAATCATATTGGCTATCTCTTTAGAGACACTTGAGTAAATCCCTTGCAGCCCCATAGACATGATCTGTGTAGTCTGTTACTGGTCTGCCACTCCTGACTGCCCTTCTCTTCTCCATTAGGGAGTAAGTTCTGCCCTTGTTGCCAAGGACTTGTGCATTAGTGAGGAGGCACCTGAGGAAATTGAACAGACGTGTGAAAGTCCCACAGATGGTCTTCTACCTCACATATGTCATGTTTTCAACTCTTCTCTCAACTGTGTTAGACTACAGCTTCTGTAGTTTAACAAACCTGTTCAAGGCCATCCTCATAAGTTGAATCACAGCATAATAGGAGGAGCATGACCAAAACTTTTTGTATGTGTTTGTAATGAAAAGAAGGTTTGTGTTTGTTTTGGGTTTTTTTTTTTTTTTTAATTCATGATGAGAAATGAGATGCGCTTTGAAAGAAGCAATGTTTTAAATTTTATCAGGATTTAGAAGCTTATAGTGTTGTGCTTTGATATTAATTCATTCTTTTCAAAATGTTTTTCAGTATTTTCTCAGTATTTCTGAATATAAGCTATAGTGAGCATTTGGTATTCTTGGCAAATTATTTCAATACTGTGCTATTCAATCCTGCTGTTAGTAAATGCTGCTAATACCAAATATGCAGCCCCCACAGAAATCTTACTGAATGAGGTCTGTTAAACAGAGAGAGAAGGGCTGAAAAGTGGTGGCTCTTAGCCCAGCCTCATCAATGGTACTAGAAGCGTGAGGCAAAGAAAGGGAGTGGAGGGAGCTGAGTGCCAGAGTCACTGGAAGCAGCTATTGATTCTGACTGTGCTTTGCCAGTCCTGTGAACACAAGCCTTGGAGGTGGCATGGCCCAGGAGTCTGGAGCAGCAGAGAAAGCTGACATCAGCCTCCCTGGAGGCTGGCACTGAACAACAAACTAACATCCTTTCACCTGTCACTCCAGCACCCTGCTCAAGGAGGCTTGGTGCCAACAAGAAGGAAAGCAAGGCTTAATCTCCCCACAGGTGTTTAGCTCCTTCACTACCAGATGAGCAATGCTGATATTTCCTCTGTGGTTGTTCGTTATTTTGGAGTTTGTTTTCTCATATTGATTCTTTGCCTTAGTAAACTGATCTTTAAGAATACCTGATTCCCAGAAGTACTGGATGTGAAGTTGTTACTGCCTTTATCTGTGTCTGAGGTGCTTTATGCACTGAACTACTATTGGTGGTTTTGGCTAAGCCAATTATATTTCTAATGGGACACTTAATCTGGGGAAAAGGAGTCAAATCTGGTAGTAGTCACCTTTCTATGTTAGCCTGTAAAAATTTTCTAGATTTTGTGGGTTTTTTATTTCCTAATCCAGGTAGTAAATCTGGTTGGTTTTTTTTTTCTTTAGAACCTGATTCACTAACTAAGGGTTCTTGCTCTGTGCTTCATTGGAGTTGTGGTTTAGTCCCAGACAGCAGCTAAGCACCACGCCGCTGCTCGCTCACTCCGACGTGGGGCAGAGAATTGGAAGAGTGAAAGTGAGCAAACTCATGGGTTGAGATAAAGGCAGTTTAGTAAGTGAAGCAAAAGCCGTGCACACAACCAAAGCAAAGCAAGGAACTCATTCACGATTTCCCACGGGCAGGCAGGTGTTCAGCTGTCTCCAGGAAAGCAGAGCTCCATCATGTGTAATGTTTACTTGGGAAAACACCATCACTCTGAACGCCCCTCCTGCTCCTTCCTCTTCCCCAGCCCCTTAAGTACTGAGCATGATGTCATACGGTATGGAATATCCCTTTGGTCAGCTGGGGTCAGCTGTCCTGGCTGTGTCCCCTCCCAATTCCTTGTGCACCCCCAGTCTGTGTGCTGATGGTGTGGTGTGAGAAGCAAAGGCCTTGTCTCTGTAAGGACTGATCAGCAATAACAAAAACATCCCTATGTTGTCAACACTGTTTTCAGCACAAATCCGAAACGTAGTTCCCTACTAGTTACTAAGAAGAAAGTGAACTCTCTCAGAGCCAAAACCAGAACAGGAGTGTTGGAAAGGAATCCTCAAAGGTGACTTCATGAGAAGCATGAGGGGTATCTCAGCTGGTGAGAAGAGGTGGATCCTGTTCAGAAGAACGTATAGAGCCAAAAAAAGTTAACCAGACAAATAATTCCTGCCCTCTTGGAACTAGTTTTGCTTGTACTTCTACTGCAGGTCCTTAGTTATGTGGTGTCACATAAGGTATGTGCATATTGTCCTACAGATTAAGCAACCTATTGAATGCATCTGAGACAACTAGTAAAAAATGTGCTCAGGAGCACATAGTCCATCAAGACATGTTGCCCTCATGGGTGTTCTGAGAACGTAAGATGCTGTGACAGTAAATATGCTTTTGAGGAGGTGGTAGTTACCTTATTGCCTGGAGTGCACTGTTCTGCAGGTAACTGACTAAACTAATGCTCTGCACTTACGCAACAGAATGCTCACACGGCTTATGATAGATCAGGTGTCAGATAGATGGTGCAGGTCCACAGAGATGAGAAGCAGGATCTGATAGGCAGGTGGGTGTCCACGTGCTGCTGAAGAGGATGTCTGTATCCTGGATTAGGATTCCAGACTGGCTCAGGTTTCAGGTTGAAGAATTTTGCAATACACGAGCATCATGCATTTTCATGGTGCAACTTATACTTCCCCGATTATGGTTTATGTTTTGGAGTAGTACTCTCCTTAGATGTGGTTGGAGTATCTTAGTTATTCTGTGTATGCTGCCTGTGGCCCTCCTTTATCTGGGGAAACTGCAGTGTTTAGGAGTGGTAGATTTCGTGTATGATGGCAGCTTTGATGGTGTCTCATCCTTTTATTGCTGTAACACTTTACGTGACCAGCAATTCTCATTCACAGGGTAATGGCAATCTTGCTGACATTAAGCTGAATGTCCTAGAGCCAAGATCTACTGGAAAAAAAACCCTTTCTGCACACTGTTGGTGCTGACTTTCTTTTTCAAGCACTGGAAAGAGTTTGGGACAGAGGTATTGAGTGACGACCCTACCACAGCTCTTTCAGTGAGACTTAGAATATGAATATGTGTTACAGAGTCACTGGGAAGGTTTGGTGCAGATAAGTCAAACCGTCTGCTATTGGAGAGGTGCAAAGACATGAAGGAAAGATACTTGGTGAGCTCAAGTCTGCTGCAGAAGTGAGCTTGAGGCATGCAGAGGGCTGCAATGTTGAACTGTTTGCTCAATTCAGTTGACTTGTTGCAGTGGAGTCTGAAAATAGCATAACTACCAAATAGCAAAGATCTAGCCTAAAAGAGGTAAAGAGCTTTCAGATCAGATGAGAAGCAGATGTATGTACTTGAGATGCCAATGCAAGAAATGGAATAGAAAACCCATTAAGAACTCCTTGAAATTCAAAACAGCAAAATAGTCTCATAGCTAATGGCTGCAAGGAAAAAATCTGAATGTAATACCATAGGTTTTAAGTTATATTAGCATGTGCAGTCTGAAAGACTTGTTTCTGAAGTTGTCAAAATACAATTTCATGTCCATCTACAAACTGGAGTATGTAGTGCTGCTACCAGCCCCTGTGTAGGAATAGGGAGGCCAGCAGTAAAACGAATTTTTTGCATTATGATAAGTTTTGTAAAATTTCAGTAGAATTTTGTATGGGCAGAATTTAGTTTGGTGTTGAAATTGTTCCAGCTTTGGTAACTGTTAGAAGTGTTGTTTCTTGAAAAGGCATTATATAATGAAGCAGTACCTCACATTGAGCAGTTGCCTATTAGAATTTTCCCTAAATCGATAGCTTGTAAGTCACACAATTAATAATATCCCTGCTGTACAACCTATGCTGTAGTGATGAAGTTATACTTGGATAAAATATAAAGATAATAAGTTCAGAAAACTGCTTCAAATTCAGTGGATTCTCTGACATAAATCAGCTTTGATTTTAATATATAAACTTCTAATGCATAGGCCATACTAGAGATAAAATATGAACACAAAACAAGGGCTGGTTTTGCTTTATCTATTCTTTCCAGACCAACCTTGGTCTGAAAATATTTATGAGGAAACTATTCCTCTTGCTCTAGGACATCTGCTGTTCTTTGAGTCAGACTCATCATATCTACCATGTATCACTACATTTTTTTGCAATATAGATTTCTGTTGGATAAGTATTCAAGTGATGTCAGCAATATATATGGCTGCATCTACAGAAAATGTTGCAGAGAAGAGATCAATAAAATGATGTAACAAATGCTGTGTACAAGAAATAAAATTATGATCATATTTTTGTATCTTTTTCAAAAGCTGAAAACTTCTGCTACATAACTACATTGTCAGATAAGATTTTTTTTTTTTCCAGTGAGCTTTTTTCTCTTTTACTGTACTTAAATTTGTATTTCTTAAAACTCCTGCTTTTTAGGAAAGAGAAGAATTCATACAAAAGAATATAGAAATTGGAAAAGAAGCAATAGAAGTGTTTGAGGCAAAATACCTTTTTTTAAAGTTTTTCTTACTAAACCGCTTTGGTCATTTTGAATAATTTTCTTCAGACAGTCAGATTTTCAGACTACATATATGATTATGTTTTTAAGGTAAGCCATTTGCAGGAAAAATAAAAAATATCAGTCTCAAAGTGCATGTGTAATTGCAGCATGAACTTTGATTCTTAGAAACGCTTCATTACTATGACCCTGACTGAACATAATGCTTAAACATGCATAATTTTAAGGCATGGCTATTAAACTCATTGAAATCCCTCATGCATGACTATTAGAAGTGCTTTATGTGTCTTTCAGACAGAGAAGACATGAAAGAATTACATATGTTTCACATAGTTTCAAGTAGAGCAGTAAGGATGAATTTTCTATTTAAAATTCATGGATACCTTTGGGTAGAAAATGTTGAAAAGACGGTATGGTTACTGTGACAAATTTGTGACTTTATTTTGTATACTTGTACAAACTGCCCTTCAACATGCTCAGGACAAAGGCAAGGAAGGCCCTGAAGAAAATCAGAAATCATAGGCTGTATCCTGAGACATTGCCTTTGGCATCTATAGGTTGTTAAAGGATACTTTGGCTGGAGATGCTGTGATGCTACTCAATCTTCAGTGTAAACTGTGTATTTGTTCATTCTGGTTTTAATTTTATATTAAGATTATGAAAAATGAGGCTTTGTGAATTATATAATCATCTTGATATTCTGAAGAGGATATTGAACATTATAATAATCATACTTATTGACTGAAGATCAGGAAAGGTCTGAATGTTGTAGAAAACCAGGTTCTTATATATGTGCTAGGTTAAATAGCTTTAGGAATATTTGGAAAATTGTGAAACTGTAATTTATTGAAGCAATTTCCTCAATCTGAAAATCAATTAACTTTTATTTTGGTTTTGGAGGCACATAAAGATTTTGTTTAACATACACAAAAACATATGGGTTATTTGAAAAAATCAACTTTTTAGGTAAAGCAACATATGGGTATATGTATTTTGAATTTCAAATAGAAAATTCCATGCAAACCATGATCTATTCAAACCCTAGTACAATTAAAAAAAAACAACCCCAAACCCAAAACACCTCCCCTGCTCCCAACCTAAAAAAAAAAATGGAGGGGCAGGCTAATGGGGAGAAGAATACGGTGTTACTATGTTGTGTATAGATGTGTGGTGCTGCTTCATCTTGAATGCTCTGCATGATTCTAGTCATACCATATTAAAAAAAATAGACTTGGAAAAGATTGGGAGAAAAGTAAAAAGAAAGATATGGAGTGGCTTTGTAGGCAGAAGTAAGTCAGCTAAGACTCTTCTAGAAATGCCTGAGGCATGTTATATTTGGGATCTGTGAATTTGTCTGCTGTATAGGGATGAACGAGAATTGATTTATTGTCTGGTTGGTTTGAAGCCAACTTGAGAACATGTAGCTTATACAAGCCCCACTTCTACATTCTTTCTTAAGCACAATGCAGGATGCTTTGCCTTAGAAAGGATTTTGGTCTCACTCAGGATCACTACTGTCTTGTGTTAATAGCCTTATGTTCTAGTTATTCTGACTTTTCACCATTTTAATAATAGACTTATTGTCTGAATAGGCTCGTTGTGGGTGAACATTACTGGTTTCATGGAAATGGGAAGAGAATCTACAACATTCATGTTTTTTCAAGAATTGAAAATTTTGCTAATGCATGATTCATGGGACAGCACTGCATTAAACTGGCTCAAACCTGTTCAGAACACCACTGTAGGAATAACATCTCCATAGTTACTATTAGAAAGGATATAATTGGAAAACATTGTCATAATTGTAATTTCTGCTTATCTCTTGCATGATTTAAAAAAAAAAACAACAAATTCAACAAACATTTGATATGCCTGTCTGTATTCATTTGCTTTCAAAAAGTACTAATTAAAAAGGCAAATAACGTACACTGATTCGTAGATTGTTAATCTGTGCAGCACCAGAGTAAAGGAATACGTAAGTATTGAACAAGGTACAGAACTACGATTCTGTTCTGCGCTTCCACATTCTGCTAATGTCTGCCTTCCAGTTAAAAAGCACACATTCCCATAACAACATTTTTACTAATTTACTAATAAAATATTATCAGTGGAGTACGGTTTAAGCTGCAACCACTGTTTTTTTCCCCCTTTGAGGTAAAATAGGTTGAACTATTAAAACCCAGAGTGTCTTGTTCCTGTAAAGATGTGCTCGATGCTTGGTCATTTTTAAGTAGGGATTATGTGGCTTTGACAACTGTATGATACTTGCTTTTTCCCCCAGTATTTCAATTTATTTTTTCTTTTTTATAAATCGAGCTTTCTTTACAGTGGTATTGGTGATCTTTTAGCAAGTGGGATGGAACTGGTGGATGTGACAATACACCTTATAAACCTTAATTTATGCAGGCATTATAATGTTGGGTACAGTCTTTTTAATGTTTTGTTCTAGAGAATAGTGAGTTAAATTAAGACATAATAATAAATAATTCTAGTCATTTTCTGCTCCACATATTGTCTGAGGTGTGCAGATCAATCTATTTACAACTCAGCTATGAATTTGTAATTTAATAAAATTTCTTAAAATCTTGAAAGCGATTTAATTCAAATTTTCCATATTGAAATTGTAGTCTAATACAGCTGATGAGGTAATTAGGAGGATATTCTGTGTTTAGGAAGAGTATTTCTAGAAAAGAGAGCTAATTAGACTTACTGACAGATCTTACTGATGCAGTTGAAAACTACATGGCAGAATATTTATTTTTCTAAAATCCATGTATCATTCCTTAAAATGTAATTTTATTGATGACAAGTTTAGGTCTTTGGTTTTGAAAAACCATTTATGGAAAACAATTAAGTTTTTCAATATCTTAGAATTTAAAGTATGGGAAAACTACTGGAACACTTGAAAAGCAATGTTAGAAACATTACCTGTCTAAGTACTGTGAGGAATACTTTTTCAGTTTTAAATACTAATAAGTAACATTGTTTGAATAGCATTTTTACTTGATGAGTGCAAATGGCCTCTGACTGTTTTATTCTAGATGAGTAATTTGTCCCATATTGATGACTGTAATCTTTTTCTCATTTGTTTTTTACTGCTTGCCTTTTCTAGGAAGTGGAGGTTGGTATACATCTTCTGTCTTTCATGATTTTGTTAGTTTTTAATGTCTGCATTGATTTCTTGCATTTTACTAAATGTACATTGTTTCTCCCTCTCCAGGATGATTATTTTCGTACATGGAGTCCGGGTAAACCATTTGATCAAGGTAAGGTTCTGCTACTATTTATTTTTGTGGGACTCAATTTAAGTATTTATAATTGTGTTTCTGTTCTAGAATAGCTACAGAATTCTGTGAATTTGTGTAATTATCTCCCTCTTCAAATGATTGATTTAAAGAGGGCCAGCAATTCAGCCTAATCATTGTTTCATAGATGTAATTTTTTGTGAGATGGGAGCGTTAGGAACCTCCAAAGTATCTTGAAGTTTCCCTCATACAAATAAGTTCATGGCATTTGGGACTTTTTTTATTTATTTATATATTTCAGTTAAGCACTGTTGCATTTTCAGCGGGACCTTTAAAGTAAAACAGGTGTACAATCCGATATTTGTCGTTGGCAGTTAAAAAAAAAACAATTAGAATGTTAAACGTCTCTTTATATCTGGCTGATTAAAAGAAGATCAATAAAAACAGTTTTGGAAGTCTATGTCATGTTCAACTGATCTGTCTGGGGGCAAAACACAGATGGAGCTTTGAGAAATGCTACAGTACAACAGTTTCAGCCTTAGAATAATTTGAGCAAACACAGCAAATTTTCTTATTAAACATTCCCTCCCCAGGCATTGGAACTTAATATTTACTGTCAATACACTTAATGTATGTTGTTTTCAAAGTGTATGAGAACTGCAGTGAAACTACTGAGAATCTTGCTACTTTTTTTTTCAAATTGCTGCAAGGAGCACTTCAGAGACTTTGTCTCTTTTGATAACGCCAGTGGCACAAACGCAATGAAGAAGCAGCATAGGGGCTTGTACACAAGAGACTGAGATACGTTGCAAAAGTAGTGTTTACTCAAAAGTAGTGTTTACTCAATTTAAAGAACTTTCTCCATAATGGATACTGACTTTTAAGGGAGATTTATAATGAATTGTATTTTATTATAACCATATCTCTCAGAGGTGGACTTTCCACTGGGTTCTATGCCTTTGTCACTTTAATTCAAGATTACTGTAGTAAGCCTGTGAAAAGAAATGCCTTAATTTCTTAAATGAATGCACCCGGCTTTTTTCACCACTTTGTGGGAGAGAGTAGAGGGAGACATTTATGTTATCACTGCTCTGAATTGTGGTGGTTTTCTTCTGGTTTGGTGGAAATTTGTTAATTTAGATTCTGTGGTGGGTTGACCCTGCCTGAAGTCCAGGTGCCCACCAAAGCTGCTGTATCACTCCCTCTCCTTAACTAGACAGGGGAGAAAAGGTGTAACAAATGGCTTGTGAGTCGAGATAAGGGTAGGGAGAGACTGTTTGTTCACCAGTTACCGTCCTGGGCAACACAGACCAGACTTAGAGAGGAATTAATCTAATTTATTACCAATCAGAACACAGATTAGAGCAGTGAGAAATAAAACCAAATCTTAAAACACCTCCCCCCACCCCTCCCTTCTTCTCAGGCTTAACTTCACTCCTGATCTCTCCCTGCTCCCCACAGCGGCACAGGGGGATGGGGATTACAGTCAGTTGATCACACATTGTTTTGGCATCCCTTCCTCCTCAGGGGAAGGACTCTCATGGGAGACAGTCCTCCACCAACTTCTTCAATGTGAGTCCTTCCCATGGGCTACAGTCCTTCACAAATTGCTCCCGTGGGTCCCTTCCATGGGCTGCACACCTTCAGGAGCAAACTGTTCCAGTGTGGGTCACCCACAGGGTCACAAGTCCTGCCAGCAAACCTGCTCTGGCATGGGCTTCTCTCTCCATGGATCCACAGGTTCTGCCAGGAGCTTGCTCTGACACAGGCTTCCCACAGCATCACAGCCTCCTTCAGGTGTCACCACCTGCTCTGGCATGGGGTCCTCCATGGGCTGTAGGTGGAATCTCTACACCCCATCATCCCTCTTCCATGGGCTGCGGGGGAACAGACTGCCTCACCATGGTCTTCACCACAGGCCGCAGGGGAATCTCTCCTCTGGTGCCTGGAGCATCTCCTCCCCCTCCTTCTTCACTGACCTTGGTGTCTGCGAAGTTTCTCGCATCTTCTCACTCCCCTCTCTGGCTGCAAAAGCTCCTGCGCTTGTGTTTTGGGTTTTTTTGGTTCTGAAGTATGTTATCCCAGAGTTGCTACCACTGTTGTGGCCAGCGGCCAGTCCGTCCTGGAGCTGGCTGGCATTGGCTCTATTGGACACAGGGGAAACTTCCAGCAGCTTTTTGCAGAAGCTGCCACCCCTGTGGCACGCCATGCAAAAACCTTGCCATGCAAACCCACAACAAATCCAGGGCAACCTGAGTGTTTCAGAACCTGCCAGTTTCACAGACCAGGTGTTTCTCCTCATTATATACTAATGGATTAGGAAAAAGTACTTGACTTTAGTCTTCTGGCTCCTCAGAGAAAAAGATTCCTTTCTTTTGATGAAGTACCTCATCCTTGAAGCAGGCTTATCACTTCAATACAAAATACCTTTAGTCTATTCCTTTTCTTTGGTTTTTTGATAAAGGAACATGGTATGCAAATAGGTTTTTAATATGAGAACTAGAATAGTTTATACTTTAATTAATGACTTACTGGTAGCAAATTTTTTCACTGGAAGACATGGAATTCAATATTCTCTAAATTTTGCTCATAATTTTTTTTTGTTCTTGCGTATTTGATGTTTTGTGTTTCCTGTTTTATTTTTTCTTTTTCAATTGGCTCTTAGTTTTTCAGAAGATGTCCTGAAATACTATTTTTTCCACCAGATTTACACTTTTACATGCTCTGTCTTGTTCTATTACTATGAGTTCTTTGGGGATCCTGATGCTAATGTTTGTAGAATACTTTTCTGAATTTACAAACAACTGAACTAAGAACTCATGTTAAGGTTATCTGTCCTACCTTATTTGCAAAATGCATTGTGTATTGGGTAGTGAATATTTTAAAAGCATGCTTATGAGTTCAACTTTCTATTTTCATATCCTTGTTAACTGAAAATTAACACCAAAGTGTGAAATGCATTTGCTGAGTAGTTTTATCTACGTGTTACCGTGTAATTTATAACTGAAAACCAAATAATGCTAGTTGGTAACACTTTTTATAATAAAAGGTACACTGAAGTTTTATTAAAAAGTGTTCCCAGTGTTTTATTTTGCCAATCTATCGTTTAAAGAATATCAGCTATTTTTGCCTGCTGTGCACTGCTTTTTAGTTTTCCTGCTGTAACTGCTGCGGTCTTTGGATTGAATTTAGCAATGACTCTGATTGACATATAGATACTCTTTATTAATCAGAGACTTGCATGCTGCTGTTATTTTTTTGAAAGTCTAAAAATAACATCACTCACTAGATCTGGGAGATATACCAAAAATAGAAGCAGCTTTCCCAGTCAGTATCTTTGTCTCTGTGTTGGCAGAATTAGCAAAACATTCTTGAGAATAAAATATAACTATGTAAGTACGATATACTTGTTGATACATTCAAGTCTCTTCTCCTAAGATGGGAAAAGCAATCATGGGTGATACTTTGTGGGAAGAGGTATTCATACTGTAGAAGTGTGGCAGCCTTGCGAATGTCAGTTTGTTAGGAGTGAATGTAACGTTCGTGATTTTTTGAAGAAACCGCGTCTTTTACGATTCCCTATGTTTGCCAATAATAAAAGACATATCAGTGACAATCTCTGCACATTTTTTCCTTATATTAATAAGATAGGAAAAAGTGAGAATTGGTAGAATATAAAAACTAAGTTTTAGGTGTACATTCTGATAGTCTCCGTAAGTGTTGCTCCAGGGTTGTGCCATAAGCACTGCACTAGCGCCATTCACTCCAGTTTTGTGTTCCACTCTGTTCCACTCACTACAGAGTTTCAGATAAATAAGATTTAATTAGCTTCATCACCTTAGTAACCATACATGTAGATTTATGGATTTTTCATCTTTGTTTTTTCTTTTATCCAAGTAACCTATTCAAAACAATAAATGGGGACATCATGAATAAGTGACTGTGGAGTCCTGTGATGTGTGTTGGATGATCTTTACGAGAGTTTCCCCCCTCAATCTTCTGTTATTGTCATTCATGTTTGTGCAGGAGTTACTCTCTCAAGTAAAATATAAAACAAAAAAAAAAGTTCTCCCAAATGCAAACATGAAAATCCTAAGTGGAGGACCAATTTTTAAAATGTAGAGGTTGCTCACTAAAGATGATGTTTAAACAGGAGCAATAACAGCTCCCTGTATCTATTGTGTTCAAGTTTGTAATAAGTATACTGAAGATACAGGCAGGTAAGTTCATTGATGACAGAATTAAATAATATCCTTAATTTATCTGCATCAGTGTTTTATGTATTTTCATTTTATTTGTTTTAATCAATATTTGGCTTTTCAGGAACTTACCTATAAATCGGTGAAAGTTAGGAATAAACAAGGAATCTTTTTGGCATTAAAAGGTCTGAAGTCCAGGTCTACTGGATAGGACTTTTTTTTTCTATTTAGTATGAAACCAATGGATTATAGGAGTTACTGGAGCTTTGACAGAAATATTTTTTTGCTGATTTAAATTATAGCAACTTTACATGATATTACAAGTAGATATTTGGAAGTTTTAAAATCTGTTTATGAAGAAAATAGGAACACCTTTAGAATGCATAAACCTCAGCTTACTACATGAAATAGAGGTGGTGGTGGAATATTTAGCTTTAAGCCTGTGTTTTCAAATTGCTAATTGTTGTTTAAAAAAATATTCTGTTACACCCCTTTGTCTTCTAAGCTGTGGTGTAGGTACCTGGTACACATGTAACTCCTTGTTAATATCATTAGTGGTCAGACAAATGACTTCTCATTATTTAAATTTATTAATCTTTTCTATCTATATTCTGCTGAAAATCAGCAATATGTGGGGACCTTTTTAAATTTTTTTTAGCCAACACCCATATTAAATTTGCAGGTAGTATTTTTGAGGAAGCAGTGCTTCCCATGTAGGCACACCTTTGAGGTCTACACATAGTTATTATTTTCCTAAGATTTATGAGACTGTTAAAGCCTTTTCTAAGGTTTTCATAGATTTACTGTATACGGATCATATATCTTGATATTTTTCCAAAATGCATCCTTAATCTCAACCCAAATCTTAATGCTAATATTTTGTTGTAAAATTTGAAAAGTCTGTGGTTCAAGGAATCAAGAGTCGAGCATATGATAATAAGTATTGTAATAGTGTCTTAATTCACTCTTCTATACTTTGGTGTATTTTGAAAGGTGTTCTTATGTTAATATGATTAAGTTTGTCGAAATTGCTCGTGTAGACCAATCTGTGTAATGCTGTTTGTATTAATAAGAGTAGTTATACGTAAATATATGTCCAAGCATTCCAGGAGGTAAGCCCTTACTATGAAAATATATTGTGATATTTAGTCCTGGGCTGCAAAATTTAATTTATTTTAAAAGATGGAAAAATACTGTTACTTGCATTGAGATTCACCAATGAATCCTTGAAGTCCTTAAAGCAACATCTGACATTTGTCCAAAGAGTACTTGTTTCTCTTGAACTCTTGTTTGCTTATGTACATACAGGATAGAAAAACATATTTAAATGTTTTGACAGTATCTGACACACACACAAGTGTTTGTTTATTTCTATAAACATCACAATGTAAATTTTTAAGAAGCAATCGCTGGCAGGTGGTATTGTCGGGATAAATCTTGAAGGTTCAATGAATCCTACTTAGTTACTGCTAAAAGGCAGGTTTTGTCCTTTCAGTGGTTTTAGAAACAAGCAATTAAGAAGTTTTGTGTTTTGGACTATTCCAAATTGAACATTTTATTGGCTTTAATGTATGTTTTATCAGTGTTTTGTCAAATTAAAAAAAGAATGACTTGGTAATGCATTTTTTTCACATAACACTTCTACAGCAGATAAAAATATGTAGGATACTTTCAGTATATTTTATTTTTAGACTAGAGATGGTAGCAGAGCTTAGAGGGTGTAGTTACTGCACAAAATTGCATACACAAAGACACTGGTGTAATTTTGTAAAGTGGAAAGAATGTTTTCTTCTGCTCAATAGAAATACCTTGGAGGAACAGTGGAGTATTTTCATGTAATGGAAAAAATATGAAATGACATTTCCATGGAGGATGAACACCCTGAAGGTGTAGTTGGTTTGTAGATATAACATTTCTTGTAGACCATTCCACTGAATTATTTTTGGCTCTTATAGTATCAGGTTATATTAGATGTCTGTTTACAGCAGAAATATTGTAGATAGCATTTTACAGCAGAAATAGGTTTTGAAACCATTTAAACACACTTTAGTTGAATCTTTGCCTCTTAGCTCTTCATGTTTCACCTACCGAGTTCAGTAATTATTTGGGTAGCTAAGGATATGCAGATACATGCAAACATATCTCTCGAATTTGTGAATACGTTTCTGTACTGTGAACTAAAACCATGTGGAGTCATATTCAATAAAATCATTTGCTTCACTCATTTACAAGCCCTGAGAAGTCATAAGGGAGTTTAATGAAGATCCATTAGTTGAAGACTGTGAAAACAGCCATGTAGATTTAACTTTGCTAAATTTGATATGTGCACTCATGATCTAGTTTTTATAGCAAAACTATTGATGTTTTTAAACTAGAAATATATACCACTCACTTCCAAGATAAATTGCAGTACTTTGCAATTAAAATGTATCACATATCACTTTAAAAATAGTTTAGTCTTAATAGTGGATAAGCATGAAATAGTTTTGATAGTTTTCAGTTCTGTTCTTTTTAAAATTTGTAGTGTCCTCCTACAGAGACACCATTTCTGTATCTGAGCTTACATTGTAACATGGTGAACAGTTTCCAGCTTCAGGTATTTAGGTGTGTTTAGAAATCGTGTTCACCAAGAAAATACACCCAATCCTGTGTTAAACAGATTCCCACTACTTTTTAGTACTTTCAGCGTGCCCTTGCCTGAAAAGATCTTCCCTAGATGTCTGAGGAATGCTTTAAAAGTACTTTTTCTTCGTTACCTGATGCTGTGCTTTAGTGGGTCTTTCATTATTTTGCTTTTATAGATTTGCTTACTGTGGTAACACCAGGAAAGTGCCTTGTCCTGTAAGGTTCAGTCTTGGCTCCTATCTCAAGTTCACTGGGTAGCACACATCTGCTTTTCTAGTTGTGGATCTCAAAGTGTTGCAGTATTTATTTCTGTAGCATCACTGAACGAATTCTAAATTCTTACAGCCGTTTTAAGAAAAGCTATATAAAGGATTTTTAGTGAGGCTAAATTCAGGCCGTAATATGAGGTTTTGCTTGCTTTCAGTAGCAGTTTAACCCCTCATTCCTGTTCCCCCGCCACCCTTGTTTGATGTCCTGATGTTAGGTCTGTAGAGTTACCAAACCTTGAATTGTCATAAGGTAAATTTAAAATTTTTTTGTTTGTTTGTTTACTTTTAACCTGGCTAAATCATGGATTCAGGTAGCCATTCAGACCCACAAATAGTTATGTCAGAAAAGCAGAAATGTGGCACAGGGCTACAGTGGCTGGCTAGAGGTAGGGCGCCAGACCTTCCGAAGCTGGCAGCATGCTGAGCAAAGGGGATGTGGAACTTCTTCTTTGGAATTCACAAACCTGCTAAAATTTGGCCCTGCAAATCTCTTCATTTTTGAAGTCATTATACTTCTGTCCACTGTGCTGGGATGTCCCAGCTAACTGTCTTGAGTCATGGGTGCCATTGGTCCCTGAGGACTGTGTGCCTGAAAATGTTTTGGTGTATACTCGGACTGCTGCTTCTTCACAGGCTCACTTAATGACCTGATGAAGTTTATGCTTGCTACAGTAATTTAATAAGAAAGCTTGTAAAATAGCTAGTAGAGGTAGTTGTTAAGAATGTGAAATCTGAAATCATACATTACTGTCTCATGGTGAGGGAAAAAGAAATAGTTGAATAAATCCCTTTAAAAAAAACAACTAAACAAAGAATGCAAAGTTTCCTTTTTGACCCATTTTTATTTAACCTCCTCATGTTTAAAAAACTGTTTTCTTACTTAAGTTGTTTTTGTAACTAAGATTATTCTTGTCTGTTTCTGTAATCCTATTTATCTGTGGTTGACATATACACAACTCTTTACTAATCTTTAATTTACAGTGTGGAAAGAACATATATCCCGGGACAAATTAGGGCAACAAAACTGGTGAAGGGGCTGGAGCACAGGTCTTATGAGGAGCGGCTGAAGGAACTGGGCTTGTTTAGTCTGGAGAAGAGGAGGCTTAGGGCAGACCTTATTGCCCTCTACAACTACCTGAAAGGAAGTTGTGACGAGCTGGGGGTCGGCCTCTTCTCGCAGATAACTACTGACAGGACAAGGGGGAACGGCTGCAAGTTGCGCCAGGGGAGGTTCAGGTTGGAGATGAGGAGAAAATTCTTCTCTGAAAGGGTGGTCGGGCATTGGAACGGGGTGCCCAGGGGAGGTGCTGGAGTCACCGTCCCTGCAGGTGTTTAAGGAAAGGTTAGATGTGGTACTTAGGGACGTGGTTTAGTGGGTAATAGGTGTTGGGGGGGTGGTTGGACTAGATGATCCTTGAGGTCACTTCCAACCTTAATGATTCTATTCTATTCTATTCTAAATAATTTGCAGTATGGCATTGGCATGTAAAGTTTCTGTTAGTAACCTCTGCATTGTTCTTGCATTTTGATGGACAGGGTTGTGAGAGAATGACAGCATTTCAGGATTGTGCCTGAAGTTCTTAGGTAATTAACAGAAATTGTGCTGTTATTTATCATCTGTGAAACTTTAGGAAACCACTTGACCTCTTATGTCATGTAGTGGTTTCACCTTGGCTAAACGCCAGGTGCCCACCAAGCCCCTCTATCACTCCCTTCCTCAACAGGGCAAAGAGGGGAGAGGGAAAAAATAAGATGGCAAAGACAACTCCAAAATTGTGGGTTTAGACAAAGGCAGTTTTAATATAGCAAAAACAAGGCCGCGCGCGGAAGCAAAGCAAAGGAAAAACTAAAGATTATTCTCTACTTCCCATCAGCAGGCGATGTCCGGCCACTTCCTGGGAAGCAGGGCTTCCAAAAGCGTAGTGGTTACCCCGGAAGACAAAACGTTGAAAAAACGAATGCCTTCCGTTCCTCCCCCTCTCCCTCAGCTTCCCATTGCTGAGCAGACGTCATATGGTATGGAATATCCGTTTTGCCAGTCTGGGTCAGCTGCCCTGGCTGTGTCCCCTCCCAGGATCTTGCCCACCCCCAGCCTACTGCTGAGGGGGTGGAAGAAGGGTTGGAGACAGAGCCTTGATGTGTGCCGGCACTGCTCGGCAGCAGCCAAAACCCTGGTGTGATATCAGCTCCTTGCTGCTACCAATGCACAGCACTGTAAGGGCTGCTACGGGGAAATTAACTCCAGCTCAGCCTGACCCAGTACATGTCAGAATCTGCATGGCCAACAGCAAACAAAAAAAAAAATTATTATTTGAACCTTGTCTATATTAGATTTGAGAATCAGTGAGGTGGACAAAAGGGCAGATCCAGAAGTTATACTTTTATATTTTTATTCTTTTTTCCAGAGAGGGTACTCTAAGTGTTTTAAATAAGAATAGAAAAGAAAGGAAGCATATACTTCTGGAACGTTTACTCTGTTTTTATATACTACATATTATGCAATTAAAAATACTGAGGCTTTGTTTTTTTATTATCTATGTCTCATTTTAAATGAGACTTTCTCCCTGCAAATTATTTCCAAATCACAGGTTTTAAACTGAAATTTCATTCATAAAAATGTGTTCATGGATGGAAATAAATTATTTGCCTCATGTATCGAAACATGTGCTGTGAGGTGGATAGGTACAACCTTAAAAATTTCAAAACAAGACTTAGCCAAAACTGAAAAAAAATCTGTAGATCAGATAAAAGATGAATATTGGTACTGTAAAAGATATTTGTGATAGTAATAAACCCAGGTTGTTAGTAAAATGCTCACTGGTATTCATTAGACATTTTCTGTGTTTATCTGCTAATACAAAAAAATAAGTCTAAGCTGTCAAAATGTTATGTTGAGTCAAGATGCCTTTTGGAGAGAAAGGCCAGGTTTGGCTGTGGAATGCCCTGTTTGAGGTATTGCACACTCTGCTGCTCTGAAGTCACCTCGCTTGACTTCTTACCTCCAGTGCTCCTTCCAAGCTACTCTCTGTTCCATCCTCCCCATGTACAGGGAACTTCTTCCTTTTCTGTGCTATGCCAGGTGTTGACAGCTATGAGTCAGGACACAGGTGCATACTTGGAAGTGACTGAAATTGTAGATTTCTTTATTAGAAGCGGGTAACTGCAGAAGGCTTGTAGTTCTGTTGGTATTTCCAAACTACAGGGTTTTTTCAATCTGGAGACAGGAAGTTTTTGATACAAACATGAATCTAGTGATCCAAGAGGAACCCTGGAAGGAACCTTACAAAGTGAATTTTTAATGGAGTAGGTCCAATTTCATTACATTTATAATTTTACAGAAGATTAATTCTTATGCTTTGGTTTTGTTTTTTTTTCTAATGGCCACTTAAATCTACTTGGAACTTTTACAGGTTTGATGTGTTTGTAGTTGTTAGCTTGTATCAGTGAAGTATCTTTAAATCCTAGATAAATGAAGCATTTGAGATTTGCTTCTACCTTTCAGTATTTTAAGCTCAAAGAACTTTTCATAGATTGTTTGTCTGAGCCGAGATGTATACAAAAGCTTAAGTGACTCAAAAATTAATGTGCTCCGTGTATTGCGATACAAGATGTGATTTCAACTTTTCTGACTTTTTTACAGAATGTATTTTATGTGGAGATCTTCACTCAGTTTTATCAAAAGTACATTTCCTGATTATTTTCCTTATGCTGGATTTCTTCAAAATCCATCTATATGTATATTGCTGATGTATTAGATACTTTATATGAATAGCCTACTGGATTCTGTTTCAGTTGGTTTAAAAAACCTAAAAGCTGAAGTGAATTACCATAAAAAAAATAAAATGCCATCTTTATCATAAAAAAATTAATTAAATACAGAAATTGACCAGTTCTCCAAGAGACCGTAATATTTAAAATACATCTTGCAACATTTTGTTTTCAAGAGTTAATCATCTTGGCATGTGAAATCATAGGTGGGGGAAGTTTCAAGAAGATGCCTTTCTGCTGTTCTAGGTATGCAGACATTTCTTTCCGCTGTCTGTCCGAGCTGGAGAACTCAGAAGTCGGTTCTGACACAGCCAGCATGTCTCTAAATTATAATTTAGTGTATTTAGGAAAAGATAATACAAAAGATAACATAATGCTTAATTGTTTGCTAGTGATGTATTGCTACTGTGAACTTAGAGGTAATCTTAAGGTGTTACTTTCTGCCAAATCAAGAACATTATGACTGAAAAAAAAAAAAAGCTGCTGAAACCTTAAAGGATGCCAGCCAAGTATGCATGTGCATTTCTACTAGTCATAGCTGTTATTTTTTCAGAATATTTGAGAACTTCTTCTTATAAATAGAATAAACTGGATATAGTTGTCTTAATTTTGTTGTCAGCTACACCAGTCTGAGTCAAAAGTAACTCAGTGGTTTGGCAATTTAAATAAATAGGTAGGATTGTTTCTGAATTTTCACAGATATAAATAAGGGTGGCATTTGACTTTTACTTCATGGCTTTGGCCAAGATAATAGAATTAATTTTCAGAAGGAGCCGGGCCAGGTGAGCCAAGCTGGCCAGGGCTATTCATAGAATCATAGCATCATTAAGGTTGGAAGAGACCTCAAGGATCATCTAGTCCAACCGTCCCCCCAACACCTATTACCCACTAAACCGTGTCCCTAAGTACCACATCCAACCTTTCTTTAAACACCTGCAGGGACGGTGACTCCACCACCTCCCTGGGCAACCCATTCCAATGCCCGATGACCCTTTCCGAGAAGGAATTTCTCCTCATCTCCAACCTAAACCTCCCCTGGTGCAACTTGCAGCCGTTCCCCCTAGTCCTGTCACTTGCTATCTGCGAGAAGAGGCTGACCCCCAGCTCGCCACAACTTCCTTTCAGGTAGTTGTAGAGGGCAATAAGGTCTCCCCTGAGCCTTCTCTTCTCCAGACTAAACAGTCTCAGTTCCTTCAGCCGCTCCTCATAAGACCTGTGCTCCAGCCCCTTCACCAGTTTCGTTGCCCTTCTCTGGACACGCTCCAGGGCCTCGATGTCTTTCTTGTGGTGAGGGGCCCAAAACTGGACACAGTACTCAAGGTGTGGCCTCACCAGGGCTGAGTACAGGGGGACGATCACCTCCCTGCTCCTGCTGGCTACACTATTCCTGATACAGGCCAGGATGCCGTTGGCCTTCTTGGCCACCTGGGCACACTGCCGGCTCATGTCCAGGCAAGCGT
>VWZZ01002410.1:808261-853496 GCA_013399095.1 Psophia crepitans | reverse complement strand
TTTTTTTTTGAGGGGTGTTAAACTTAAAAAAATACCTATATGAATAAAATAAAATAATTTTGGAATATTCAGATCTATCTGAAAGACACCATGGAGATCAGAGAAGGGAGAAATTTACTGTTTCTTGTGAGACCATAAATTGGCAGAAACTTTTCTGTATTGTCATAGTTACTCAAGAAATATGCTATATAAATTTAATACTAAGTATCAAACAGGATTATTTAGCTTTTCTAGTGTTATATCCAGAAATTAGTGTTTGTAGTTTGAAGTGTAGTTCAAAGATGAGCATGGATTAACAACTAAACGACGAGCTACAAAGCAACCTCACAAAGCAGAAATAGAGACCTAGAATATTGCGGTAGAATTTGTATCTAAGGACAGAGTCATACAAATCACTTACCTGCGTATTTTAATAACATTTTCTTTTACTGAAATCTCATCGGAGTTATATTTTTCAGTAAATTCAGGCAGTGTCATTGTTGACCACTTAATGTTTTACAAAAATCTCATTTGAGTTATATTTTTCAGTAAATTCAGGCAGTGTCATTGTTGACCACTTAATGTTGAGTTGGAAGAAGCCAGCTGTGGCTTAGCAAGCAGGAAAAGGAAACTGCTTTCATGGTAGAAATACCAGTATTTGGGGATTACAGTGAAAAAGTGGCAATTGTTTAAAGAATATGGTGGTGAGTACTTTCTTAGCTTCACAACAGCAGAATTTTGTGAATGGATGCTTCTCCTCTTCTCTGGATTAGTTTGCCTACGGACCAGCACATCACCATTTATGTCTTATAGAATTATTACTGTGCAATGTAGCTTAGTAGATGTTATTATTTCATAGTAGGAATGGCAAATGGATTGAGTGGATGTGCGGGTTTTTTATTAACATCTTGGCTTACAGTTTGTAAAAAGATCTTGTATGTGGGAGGTGTGGCAGCCAACGTTGAAATGAACAAATATTCCTAACTCCTGATCAAATGCCATTTACCCTTCTGACTTCTTTTTCATTACTTTTTGGCTTATGGTTTTATTGTTACTTCAGGAATGTGGTGGCTTCTGAGCTATAAAAATGACAAACCTAATTCCATTTAGAAGTGACATGACTGAAGTAGAGAACTGTAGGCAACACAATACAATTCAAAGTTGTTTCCTTTGGGAATCTGGAGCTCAGAATGACATAATGAGTATGCAAACTTCCTGAAAGTCCTAAGCAAATTCTAATATTAAAAAAAAATGTTTCCAGCTACAGTAAAAACCAGCAGCGTTTTATTGCCTGTGTTATGAATGTTGACCAGGAGAAAGCTGGATAGGGTACTTAGCATTTTTATAAATAGAAACCAGTGGTATTGTATGAGAATATACAGATGTATACATATTTCATGAACAATCATTTTCCTTCGTAAGGAATTTTGCCCAGGTTTATTTTCCATTACCACTGAGTGCACTGCATTTTATACTGGTGAAAATCAGTGCCTTTCAGTCTGGCATGTGGTACAAGCAGCAGGCCAACCCCCCTCCACATACTTGGTGAGATTTGTGTGTGGTATGTTTCTTTTCTTAATTGTGTGTTTCTAGATAATTGTTAACAATTTTCTAAAATTATTTTTAGCTTTAGATCCGGCTAAAGATCCATGTTTAAAGATGAAGTGTAGTCGCCATAAGGTCTGTGTTGCACAGGATCAACAAACTGCTGTTTGCATTAGTCACCGAAGGCTTACGCACAGGTAAATACTTTAAAAGTTAATGCTATAGACTGTTTTTATAGTGTTCGTGACTGACTGTAAACCATAAATACACTATAATTAGTTTAGTTGTTTTAACAACATATGAGCAGAGTAGGAGTGGATTTTAGAAGTAATTATGTATGTATAATTTGATTAGAATGTTTAATATTCGATTTTTTTGATAGGCTGGTAAAGTACAGGGTGTACATATTTAAATATCGCAAGCTGCTGAAACAAATACATTTAAGAAAATACCTACTGTGCTGGTACCAAATGAATATAACAATTGTGATAATGTCTTGCTGCTCTACATTACTTTGACTTCATCACTTCTTATATGAAACTAGAGAACTTAAAATGGCCTGTCAAAGTGTAGGTAACAGCCTGTTATACTGTAATTTGTTGGCTTTTTTTTGTTGTTGTTGTTTTGTTTTGTTCTCTTCTGTGCATTCCAATTTTCTTTGCATTCCGTATTGGTTAAATAAAAAGAACAAATATATGATAAAGTTATTCTGGAATCCAAATGGAGATGATTTTTCTTCTTACCTTTTGTTGGGAGAAGAGTTCCAGATGCTCTGTTTATGTAGGTCATAGAGTGGCAAAATATTATTGTACTTCTGTGACTTTATCTGGGGCAGAAAGTAAGTATGTAGAGGCCTGAACCACACACTTAGTTGAGCCATAATACTGTCATTTGCTGAGGAGATGGAATCAAGTTGCATTTTTACTTGGGATTGCTCCCCCCCCCCCAGCCTCGTAGGAAACAGCATAGTAGAAAGGCTAAACTTCAATAACTTCATTGAAGTAAGTGTGTGTTAAAGTACTTTGCTCAGTAGGGGCTGAAAAGAGCTAAGGAAAAGAAGAGATTTTCTTGTCTGATATAAGGGGATCATTCCAAGCTTTTTAGAGAGCTAGTACTGTTTTATGAATGATATAAGGAATGTTCTTCTGAGTGTCTAGTTATGTTAAAAAGACCCATTTGTAGCTTTTCAAACAAGCAAGATAGTACATAGTGAAAGGAAAAGTTTAAACTATTCTTGATCTGCAGCTGCAGTTAATTAACAAACAAGCTCTCCATTATTTGTAGAACTAAATGTTTATATGAAACAATCTTGGTGTAAAGCTAGACATTTTGGTTTGATAAGGTATTATATATTACCAGACAAAGCTAGGTCATCTAATTTCAACTGCATGTGAACTGTCACATAGAATCATAGAATCATTAAGGTTGGAAGAGACCTCAAGGATCATCTAGTCCAACCGTTCCCCCAACACCTGTTACGCACTAAACCATGTCCCTAAGTACCACATCTAACCTTTCCTTAAACACCTGCAGGGACGGTGACTCCAGCACCTCCCCTGGGCAACCCGTTCCAATGCCCGACCACCCTTTCCGAGAAGAAATCTCTTCTAATCTCCAACCTGAACCTCCCCTGGCACAACTTGCAGCCGTTCCCCCTAATCCCGTCACTAGTTATCTGCGAGAAGAGGCCGACCACGGGTCTATATTAGTGTCAACTGTGAAAAGACAATACTATCATTTGAAATTTCTGAGAGGTATTACACACATTAATGAAAACCGTGGAAAAAATGGCATCTCCAAGTTAAGTATACATGCAGCAGGTAAGGAGTGAAAGCTTTTTAAGACTACATGAAGCTGCATAGAGTGATCGAATTAAGAAACATATTGACATCTGCCTTCATATGTGTATTACTCTTCCCACAGTCCCTGGCACCCTTTTAGAAAGGTAGTACTTTAAGAGGCAAAGCTTGTTTGAATGTAATACAATCTTGTAATAGGAAACTTGAGAATAGTAGGAACTTGGTAATTGTATTAAGCACTGCAAGTCTAGTCTTGTAAGGTAGATGAAGCAATTCTCTACCTGCCTGTCCAGAGCCAGGATAGGTATTTCCCAAGCTTACATCTCCTTGTTGCCGCAGATTACCAGGTTCAGGGAGAAATCAATTGCTTTGTGCTTTCTTTCTAAGGAGGTTTTCTTCATGCAGTCTCTGATCTTTTGTGGTACGGTGGGATAAGAGTATTAGTAGTATATTCACAAGGAGTCTCTTGTGCTGGTCTCTTTACTACTATTAATGTCTTTAGCACAAGATTTTGTTCTTTCACTGATATCTACAATTTGCATGTTGATTTTCAACAGAGCCATCTGTTTTTTCAAGCTCCCAAAGAACTAGTTTACTTGTTTATAAGTCTTGGGAAAAATTAGTTGAGAGAAGTTAGATTATCAACTGTCAGTTTATATAATCTACCTGTATCCATTTCTAATATATCAGTTATGTGTATTCAATCTGTTGGGAATATATCTTTACAAAATTTCATCCTAGTAATTTTTCCCTTTCCACTTTGCCTGTGTGTGTGCAAGATTGGATAATTTATTTATTTTTTTTTTTAAAGAAAAGGCAGTTGAGGATGTCTTCTGTAAAAAGTAGTTGAGACCTTTTTCAAGGATTACTGGAACTCTTCATAAAGAACTTGCTGGTAGATTTCCATTTGGACGTATTTGCTGCATAGATCCATAGATGTTCCAGAGATTATTCCCAAGACTGTTGAACAGGAAAAGTCATTATTCTGTAGTGCCATCAAGTTGAAATTCTCAGATTTACAGTTAAATTCTGTGTTATTAGAAGCAGCATTTCCAAGCAGCCCTACTACTTTGGTCATAAATTTCTGTATATAAATTCTCTCACTCTTTGAGATAATAACATAGAGAAGTTGCTAATCAGTGGAGGCTGGTAATTGTATCAAATGGAGAAATCACATTAGTAATTTCTTTTGTTGTTTTGTTAGCAATTGACTTGCAGAAAAAACACTTAGACATGAATGTTCTGTTATTCAGTCAATGCTGTCCCATGTGTTCTTATCTGTACACTACAATTTCCAAACTCCTGTAGCCCTGCATGGATTACTGAGGGTGCCCCACAATGAAGCATGTCATCAGTAGATATCCACTGCAAGGCTATAGTGACGTGGTATGACATGGTCCCCAACAGGATGGGTTAACGTGACAGTACACTCTACTGATGTGATGATTCTACCTGTGCTTTCAGAAGTATTAAAATTTGTATTAGCTCAGGGATCTTTGCACTGTGCTCTTGCTGCAGACTGCTTGCCTTTGCATGGTTTCGAAACCAGCAACTGCATCTCACTGTCCTTTTTATGGTGGTGTGGGTCAGGCAAGCTTTTGGTTTTGGTATTTCTTCAGTTTCCGTGACAGCATAGATCACGGTTTCCCCTCAGTCTTGAGGTACTGCACCCAAGGCTCATTTTCTGTTCTGGGAGACTGCTGAGGTGGCAAGTCCTCTTCTAGCACGCTTCTACAGTGCCACAGCATCCTGATGCAAGTGCTTCATTTATGTACTGTCTTGGCAAGACTGAAGAGTATTTGACGGAAAGGTGAAATATGTGTTGTAGATCGTTGGTCATGAGAGTAGTTTGGAGTACCAGAGCTTTAGAAAGTATGGGGGCATGCTTAGAGGTGCCAGATTTTTATTGGTAGCAGGTAATCTCTAGGGGCTGTTAACTGTGCTGGAAGCTGTGTCCTGTGTACTATGCTCTTAGCTGTGCCCTATGAAAGAAAGAGGAGATACTTTGAGGGGAAAACATACAGGATATGTATTAATGTTATTTATCCAAGTACTTCCCAAGTGGGAATTGAGTAGCTACCTGCACTAGAATGCATGATAAATAATTCAAAGTCAGGTGTAAAATAGAGTTTTTAATTGATTCTTTGAAATTCTGGAGAGAGGCGTTAACTTTGCCTTTTGCCTAAACGGTGTTTTGCCATCTTTTTGTTCTTTGCAATTTATCTTTATTGGGTAAGCGATAGATAGACCTTATGGGGAAAAAAAAAAACCCTGGAAAGTGCCTGTATATGCAATAATGAAATGCTTTAGAGTATACCTCATTCAGTTACAAATGTAACTGGTAGAATATCGGAATACAGTTTTGTCAATACTGTGATACCATGATGTGAATGTCATAGTGACAAGCAGGATGTTCATCATACTAATAGAAATTTCTCTACTTTAGTTTTCAATCACCTCACTTTCAGGAGATTCAATTATTTGAATCTGCGGTACTGAGAATGTCTGGGAACTATGAGTTCACCCCTGTGAGCTTGGGGAATAGGAAAAGAGTTACATAAATGTTCAGCCAGAAAAGCATTGGACAGGAAATAAAAAAGGGATGAGTCAAAGGAGGAGGCCTGTAGGTGGTAATGGGTATTTTAGACTACCTGCTCTTTGTATATGCAGAGCAGCAGGTGGTAAAGATAAATCCTTAAATCTTCACATACTGGTGGTTGTCACTTTCAGCAAAGAAAAAAATAATTTGTGGTGACACCATAACACATAGGAACTCATGAAGGTCATGGGAAGCAGGTAGCTAACCAGGCTCAGAAAAGTTGAAAAGTAAGTCCAGCAATTTGTTATCATAGATTGGTAGGTCCTGATAAAAGTCTATTAACGTCATCGTAGATTTGAAATAGACAATTATAATATGAAGTGACAGATCATGTAATTTGCTTTAAGAATAACATCCTATGGGTCATACTAAACTAAGCAGTGTGTAGGTGAAGTTCTAAGCAAGTCGGTTAGCTGCAGGTGAAGAGCAGGACTCTAGAAAACTTGAAAAAGTGGGACAGGGTTGCTACCCAGCAGAGGATTTTAACGTAAGCATAACAGTAGATGTGTGACAGTGCCTGTGGTTTCAGTAGGATTTCTTGTACTGGAATTCTTTTTTGGTACTGCATGTTTGTCAAGAATACTTAAGCCTAATGCTTAAAGGTGAAAAAAGGAGAGGAGCCGGGGGAAAGCATTTATCTACTTCAAATGTTTCTCTTTGCTTTTGTCGCGAACCAGTTGCAGGAGACAATTTACAAATGAGGTTAATTCAGTTGAGATCTGTCATTATGGAGTCCGTTGCAAGACTCAACTGCTTAATGCAAGAAACTGGCGAAGTGATGACTTAGTAACATCTAGAAATGTGTTTTGTGTATAAACTCTGAAAATGAGGAGTGAGTTTAAGGCTGAGAGAGCTGGGTCTGTTTAGCGTGGAGAAGACTGACAGAGGATCTCATCAATACTTATAAGTACCTGAAGGGTGGTTGTCTAGAGGAAGGGGGCAGACTCTCTTCAGTGGTGCCCAGTGACAGGACGAGGGGCAATGGGCACAAACTGGAACACAGGAAGTTATATCTCAATATGAGGAAAAACTTATTTACTGTGAGGGTGACAGAGCACTGGAACAGGCTGCCGAGAGAGGTTGTACAGTTTCCTTCTCTGGAGATATTCAAGATGCATCCAAGTCTGGATGCAGGCATGTGCAACATGCTCTAGGCAATCCTGCTCTAGCAGAGGTGTTGGACTATATGATCTCCAGAGGTCCCTTCCAACTCGTACGCATCTGTGAATCTGTAAATTGCAAGACAGTTTTCGGCCAAAAATCATGTTCTAAGTAAATATGAGTGTCTTGGATATATTAGAACGTAGTGAGGCTAGGTACTTACTGGTAGTTACGGATTGATCCTAGTGGAATCTGATGAGTCTTTTTCTTCTTCCATAAGTAAAAGAAATGTGCTATGTGAAATTGATTGGATATGTTAAATCAGCCAATGCTTTGATGCATTAAATTATTCAATGCATTAAAAGCATGTGCAATTTTTCTAGTTAAATGTAGTTCTCTTTTATGAACTCCCCACCATACATTATTCCCCCTGCCCCCATTGTGAAGGTCCTGCTATGCTTTTTATGTGTTTGTTTATGTAAAACATGCAGATGAACACAACAGTTCCCTGCTATGGGAGAAATAGATTGCACTTGTCTCTGCCACATTTTATCCATGGCATGTTAAAATGGAATTGAGATATTTGAAGACTGACAGCTATTACTTGTGTAAGGATCTCGAACTTTTTTTTTTTTCCTATTGGATTTCTCACCCTCTCCAATCATTTATTCTTAGGTTTCAGAGCAGAAAGCAATTGTAACACAATTCGGGTATTCCAGATCCACTTTTTATTTCACGTATTAGATATGGGAAATCTCTAGTGAATTATTTAGAAATAAGGGATCATTCCTTTTGTAGCACATCTTTTTATTTGTTATTTATTTTCTTTCTCTTTGCAGATTATGCCTTACAGTCATGTAGTCCTTTCTTTGTCTAATTTTTGTGCATTTTTTTCTTCTTTATGGTAGCAACCTATACCTATGTAGTTTTAATAATATAGGGAAGGCATTCATAAGAGGAATAGAATCACCTTGTTGTAGAGGTGCACAGTTTTTTTGGATCTTCTTTATGAGTAACTGACTCCTAGTAAATTTTGTGAAGCAATAGATGCTAATGATGATTTCTAAAAAAAAAAAAACCAACCACTGATTTTGTTAAAGTAAAGGTTAAATTAGGAGAGGTGACTTAATCCATGGTAAAACCATTTCAGTTACAGATTGTGATTTACCTGGAAAATGACAGGAGTTCAGTAGTCGTGGATAGAGAATCATGACAAATAGCATTTAAGTAATTTCAAACAAAGAAACAAAAAAATTATAGTTGCTTTTTTGTATTAGAGCTCCACAAGGCAGGTTCCAGACTGGACCTCTATAAAATGGGAAGCTGGGTAGGAGGTGAGCAGTACAGAGGGCCAAAAGATACAGAATTGACTATTTTAAGAATTAAGGAAAAAATGGTGAGTGCTATATGGGTAAAATGTTTCCTCTGCTGTTTCTTAAGAGTTCTATGAAATGAAGTTAGGTTTAGTGAGAATTGTTCCCTGCCTCTAAACCTGTGTGGAGTAAGATCTGAATTTAGGGATTAACAAAAATCTTCTAATATTTCTGCCTTTGGGTGCAGTCTTCAAGTTACCACAATTTCACTACTAAAGTATCTTAAAGAGCATCACTTAATTATAGACTCACAGAAGCTGATAGTGGTAAAAATGTTATGTCACTTAATCTCACTTACTAAGGCAGAGTAACTGGATATTTTAGATTTTGTGCTAGCACTTAATCTTACTACAACTTCCTTTAGGCTTTTGAGTTAAATGCCATTTCCAAGTCCAGATTTGATTCGAATAATCACAGAATCACAGAATATTAGAGGTTGGAAGGGACCTTGAAGGATCATCTAGTCCAACGCCGCTGCCAGGGCAGGACCACCCTAGAGTACATCACACAGAAATGTGTCCAGTCGGGTTTTGAATGTCTCCAGAGAATAATTTGTCATCTAGTCTATTATCTTGCCTTGGACTCCTGCTGTCTTACGGTGTTTTTGAATAATGTGGAAAAACAGTCAAAATATTGAAATATCACCCTGGTAGTATAACATGAGGAAAATATTCTGTCTCAGCTTTGAAGTGGTGAGTGTTGGGCCCTGAAGCATGAGAGGGGGTAACCTTTTTCTCTCATGGATGATGTGACAGAAGCACAGAGTAAATTTCAGGCGCTGCATAACTGTAACGCTGATTCCACTGCGAAAGCAAACCGAAACTACTTCTGTTTCCATCCTGTGGTACCGCATGGCTGAGATTACGTCCCCCGGCATAAAAAGTGACCAAATCCAAGTACATGAGAGGCCCATTCAATACGAAAAATGCACACGCATACATACATGCACATACTTGTGCTGGTTGACAGCCAGCTGAATATGAGCCAGCAGTGTGCCTAGGTGGCCAAGAAGGCCAACAGCATCCTGGCTTGTATCAGGAATAGTTTGGCCAGCAGGAGTAGGGAAGTGATCGTCCCCCTGTACTCAGCCCTGGTGAGGCCGCACCTCGAGTACTGTGTCCAGTTTTGGGCCCCTCACTACAAGAAAGACATTGAGATGCTGGAGCATGTCCAGAGAAGGGCAACAAAGCTGGTGAAGAGTCTGAAGCACGTCTTACGAGGAATAGCTGAAGGAACTGGGGTTGTTCAGCCCGGAGAAGAGGAGTCTGAGGGGAGACCTTATGGCTCTCTGCAACTACCTGAAAAGAGATTGTGATGAGGTGGGTGTTGGTCTCTTCTCCCAAGTAGCAAGTGATAGGAGAGGAGGAAACACCCTCAAGTTGCTCCAGGGGAGGTTCAGGTTGGATATTAGGAAAAATTTCTTCACCAAAAGAGTGGTCGAGCATTGGAGCAGGCTGCCCAGAGAGGTGATGGAGGTGTTCAAAAAAGGGTGTAGACGTGGCACTTTGGGACATGGTTTAGTAGATCTGTGGTGTTGGGTTGATGGTTGGACTTGATGATCCTAGAGCTCTTTTCCAACCTTAAAGATTCTATGATTCTACATATAAATAAATATGTACACCTGTATATGTATTTTTTTGGTTCATATCTTATGGACACATGTACCCCAGATTTCCAAAACATTGTACTTCAGAATTTGAGGTGTTTTCCTATCACTCCCTCTTTTTATAAAAGACAGAGGGTTTTGAGTTTAGACTTGCTACCACTAAGTCAACCATTTAAAAACAAACAAACAAACAAAAAAACAACAAAAACCAAAACAAACCACCAAAAGCTGTAATTGCAAATCTGTAGTTGTGATAAGTAGTCCGAGCAGTTTTGAGAGAGAATCCATTAGAACTGATATGGAAGATGCTCTATTTGATTAGAATCAAGTAGAGCCTTGCTCTCATTTGATTAGGAAAAAGGAAAAGAAGCAGAGAAGAAGGAGCAGTGTAGCTTTGTAGCTTTTCTGTATCTTTAGATGCTGCAGCATTTCATTACGATTTCAAAAAAAGACTTCCAAAAAAACCAAAGCAAAACAAAGGATTTGCTTTGGGCAGATTGTGTGAAAGTTGCAAACACCACTATTTAGGATGTCATCATTTCGCATTATAATGCTGCTGAAGAAGGCCAGCTGGTGCAGTTAAGTCCCTTATTGGAAATTTTAGTCTGATTCATTACTGTGATTTGTAGTTGTACACAGAAACACTTAATCATTCTTATGCTCCAAGCTCTATTGAATCTGCTGAAGGCTTTCTGGTTCTTTGCATAATTTGTGCTGCCAGTCTGCCAGCTTGGCAGTGTTTCAGGCTTGTTGCATTATCTGTGTTTGTTTGCACAGGAAGTGATGCTACACGTAGGCTGAATTTACAGTAATTCTTTTGTAATAGGTTAATGAGCAACACTACTTCATTCACAATACTAACATTATATAGCTTTGATTAGTCCAATTATTGTGTAACTGTGCCATTGTGATCATACTTACACTCTACAAAGTACTGAAAAGGAAATGTGCTTAGCCATAGCTTAATTGAACATGTTGAAAAAACAAGTTGGACTTTTATGTGCTTAAAAGAGAGGTGAAAATGTGAATATTTTGGAGATTTTTATATGCTATGCAATTTAATTTATTAAAGGAAAAAAGTGAAGCTTCTTTATAACTAGCTGTATCATCGCATTGGGAAGGAAAAAAGGTGACAAACACTATGCATCATACATTTTGCATGTGTTGTGAGGGGCTGTTCTTCCCTTGGTCTGCATGTGTTTCTTCTATTCATTTTGGTGGGAGTTCTGGATACACAGCTAGAGGAAAACAGGATCCTCTGAGGGAATTCGTTCTTTCTCTATAAGTAACTTCCGCTGACGCTAACAGGAGGTACATACGTAGATTGCAAGAATGTGTATTGCAGTACCAATGTTGTCCATATCAGCCTTACTATTTATTAAGGTTGTAAATTAACCATACAGTATTTATACTTTTTGCAGCCAAACTTCAAAAATTGCTCTCTTTAAGAAAAAAAAACAAACTACCAACCCTCCAATCTGTGTCTGTAGAAATCTAAAATAGAAACATTTAATTTTTAATGTATTTGTTTTCTTGGTATGTAATATATGTTTTGGAGGAGATCAAAGCAAACTTAAAATAAAGGAGACGTAGACAGAACTTCCCTATTCTATTTATTAGTAGAACAAGTATTTTCCACTATACTTTTCCCATTCAAAATCCACGATAGACCTATTTTTAAGGAGAATATGGAGTCCTACTCTGGACTAACGCAGATGGACTTAAGTTAATTTAGTAAGTCCTAGACCTACTCATGTTTTAGCTGCTCCAGTAATCTCTTTCAGATTCTCAGTGGCCTGTAGGAGTGAGAGGGTGCAGTGGATAATCAGTTGGCATGATGAGTTTTTCAGTGATCATGAGTGCCCTACTTTGCACTTCTGCAATGAGATGATAAATTAGGATTGCGATTTTTTTGCAGGAAAATGGATCCTAGCTTTCTGTATTTCTTTCTGCCTTGTTGGCAGTTGTTGAAGGTGTTGAAGGCACGCTCAGTTGCACTGAGTAAAAGGCAGTAAGTTAGGACACTTCTGTTTGAACACTAGAACACAGGAAAGAATTAGGAAATGTGGCGTTGGATCTAGGAAAGCACTACTGTTAGAGTGTACAACTTTTGACAAATCCTGGAGGATGTTAATGTGCTGTCCTGTTAATAAAAAATGGTTTGTGAGCTTTTTCGTTATTGTTGTTTTAAAATGGTCTTTCCCCTCACAGCATTCCTGAGAGTCTACCACTTAAAAAAAATGTCTTTTTGTTAATAAAATTAGGAATAATGATGTGGACGGTACTTACAAGCAATTTCTCTGTCCTTAACTATAAAGTTGTGATTATAGTCCGTACCTGTAAACATTGAAATAATACAAAGTAATAAGAATAAAAATACTCCTTCTTACAAATACCTATCTAAAGTAAAGCTTGCCATTTGGTTTTGTAGTGCTTTAATAATAGCTATCAGTATCAGTTTTCAGTGTATGTTATTAGAATACATTATCAATTGTAAAATAGCTCATGTAAACATTTGTAACTTTATTGTTTAACCTAAATATTAGAGCATTTATATCATACAAATACTTTTCCTAAAGCGCTTATGCAACTTCCGTATTAGTAGTAGTAGTAATAAAAATTACAAATTCTTATAATCACAATACAGTTAAGGCTGCATTTATAACTTCCTCAATCTGTGGGATCCACTGCCTGAATTAAGACAGTATCTCTACAGTTGTTTCAGGTACGCTTTGGCTTATTGCATATGTGCGGACTGTCCGCATGATGCATGGCACCATAGATTCTGTGTCTGGAAATCAGACAAATGCTCGAATTCTATCTAGATGAGGAAAAGAAGATGAAATACCTGAGGCAGCCTGTACTCTTGGTAGCTGTGACTCCGGTGTACTCTAGTTCAATTCCTTTGAGGAAGACTTCTTTCAAATACCTTCAGTGATGTATGTGAACAGCCAAGGGCAGGTAAACTTTGGAGAGAAAATTTATACAATCATTTTATAGTATTTTTTTGGTGTTTTACTTGTGTGTGGGTTTTTTGTTGTTGTGGTTTTTTGGTTTGGTTTTTTTTTTTTTTTTTGAGAGGATTGCAAAAGTGCAAAGAATTCAGGATATGTCATAGTTTTATATATTGACTGTTGCCCGAAGTTGCAATTATAATACCAATAGGTAAATATTTATGATATAAACACTTTTCAAGTACACACAGACTTGCAATTCCTAGCCTATTCCATAAAACAATAATAATTAAAAAAAAAGTCTTATTTCTCTCCTTTTTCAGGACAACATTTCTCCACTAACTAAAGGAATAGAAAGAGTAACTGACCACTAAACTAGTTCATACCACCTATGGATCAAGCCATCCAAAGTTATCATCTTAGAGGATATACAGTTGGGTCTTTTCCCCCTGTGGTTTAGATGATTTAATTCATGTTTTCAAGCATGACTGTGCATGGTAACATCATTTAGCTATTCTGCTTTCTAATTATTATTCTTTCTACCTTAACATTAGATTATTTTAATGCAGAAACTAAGTAAAAACTGTTGTAAATTACAACCATTGGAATCTTGGAAATGATATCTCTGGGAAACATGTTTCACAGAGGAATATAGCTAGGTGGGCTTTTTGTTGTCAGAGTGTGTCACATATGTAAACATTTAAAATAATTAACTTGAAGTAATCCTTGAATTACAAAAACTTCTTGATCAGCTGAAGGTCTGGGCGCACAGGTGTTTCTGAAAACATTTGCACATCTTGAAGAATTAATTCCCCTTGATTTTGCCTTCAGCACTTGCACGTTCTTTTCCAAGGAGTGTTTGTGGTACCAAGATTTGCTTACCTGTGAAAGTTAGTTTGAGGTTTTGATGGCTAAATTCAACACTAGTCATGTTCTAAGCTTTTGCTGTTGGGCCATTTTTTAATTTTTTTTTTTTTTAAAGAAAACCCCCCAAATCATCTCCTCTCCAACCCCAAACTCATTGGTTCAAGGAAGAGGCAAATAAGAGGAAAGATTATTGGAGAGGAGAGTTAAGCTGGAGAGAAGAGCAATAAACGCATGACTATAGGAAATAAATATCCTGAGGATGTGAATGATTGATTTTTCATCCTTGGGGCATGCTACTGGACTCTATAAAAAGTTATAAATGCACAGCCAAGATGATCTGGATCAGAACGAAATCCCTTGCTCTTAGAGTTCATAAAACAAACTTACGTATTACAAAGCAGGATGTGAAGGCTTGCTGTCCCCTTATTGCAGCCAAACCTGGGGACCCATGTACTTTTGACCCTTCTACCCATAAAATTCTCTTTCATAGAGAACCAATGGTAGCAACACTTCTAGGGTGACTTCAGCCCTATATCTCACAGATTTGAGGCTTTTTCTGGAAAACTGATTTTCTTTCATGTTCTAGAAGTATACTGACATCATATAACCATTTACTTCAAAGTACATATGCTGGAGGTTTTTTTACCTACACTGCAAGACTTCTGTCATGCTCTGATTCACCTCTCCTATCTTCAAATTGTAAAACAAGGTAATTTATTTTAGAATGAATATTGCCTATATGTTCTGCTGAGAAGAAAGCACAAAATGCCATTATGGAGAACTCAGGGAAAAGGTATGCAGATGCAGTAGTTATAAAAGCAAACAAAACACTGAGATTTGTAAAGAATCGTAAAGAGAATAGTCTGTAAATGTTAAGAAATATGTGAGTGACGTCTCACAATATATTTGTGTTAATAGCCTCGTTATCTGTGGCCACCTTGATAAATGGCACATAGCAGAAACAGAAGCGCGGCAGAGCTGTTAAAAATACGTTCAAAGACCTGGAGAGACTTCTGCATGAAAAGGAACTCAAAAATGGGCATTTAGATTAGAGCTAATTTAGCAAGAAAGACTAGGACCGGTTTTTATTTCTGGAGTCATTGCTCAGTTAGTTTGATTTCCCACCTTATAGTGAAGGAATAGGGAGAATATATGAGGCAGCAAATTCAAAACAAATTTTAGGAACCTGTTTAATTTTGACGTGACGTTACTGCTACAGAGCTCTTGATCACTGTTGTGGTTGAAAAGAAGGTTTAGAAATGTGTGTGGAAAGTTTGAACAGTCCTCTAAGCTAGTATACAGGTAAGACAGCTAATTTTTCTGACATGTGGCAAACCTGTTCTTGGCAATAGAGGTGCAACCTTTGCTTGTAGTTTTTAGTGTGGCTCCTATCTAAAAGTTGTATTTGATCAGCAGACTGGACACTAGTCCACTTTAGATACCACAATTTACTTTCTTACCCAAGCTGTTCAGACACTAAGAGATATTTATACATATGCTTGAACTTGTAAAGACCGCAAGAAAAATAAAAATTGAGCTAAACTATGAACTACAGAGAGAGAAATATCACAGGGAAAAAGTAGCACTATCTGCTAAATAAAAGTAAAAATCAATCATGCTTTTATGCAAATGCATGCTTTCCCAAGAAAATTTTTAAATACTTTTTGTGCCCCACAGTGGGGGCAGAAAATACCTTTTTTCCATTTATGTCATCTTGCAATAGATTTCTTTTTTCTTTCCTTGGTGTAATCACGGATTTTTTGTCACTCTTACTACATTACAGTGTTGGGACTTTACAGCTGGATATTTGGTTGGTGTTTTAAAGCAAAGTATTTGGAAACATCTTCAGCTCTGAGGCTGAGTGGTGGATTTGTTGTTTTGCAGAGTCATGACTTTGGAGATGAAATTAGGCAGCTAAATTAGGACAAATGTATTTTAGGGTGTGCAATACCAGGGTTGCCCAGCTGGGGCACCAGCTAGGGCCCTACTTGTGTGAAGATAAAGTCCCTCTAGGAGCAACTGAGCAGAACAAAAGGCCTAAAGTATCTTATTTGTCAGTTTTTCTAAACAGTTTGAAATAATTGTAAAAATAGAGAATTTTCCAAATCTGTGTGGTGCAGAATGAAGAAGTTAAAGTTTAAACAAAACATTGAAAGCTGAGCTATAACTCTTGGTGTTACTATCATATGAATGTTTATTATTGCGATTTTACCTTTTACAGCATCTTTCTGTTTCTTTAGGATTTTGTCCCTTGACACTTTTCTTATAGTTTTTTTTTAATTGTTCTCTCTCTTCAAATAACTCTTGTCCATTTTTATATGCTACTTTGCTCTTTCATAGTACTTCATATTTTCACTCAGCATAGCTTAACATTCATGCACTCATGCCTGCAAACCTGAAATAAGCCCTGGTAAGAGGTGCTTCATGGGGACTTGAATGGAGAAGGGGGATAGGTTATGTATTACCCGGTAGCTGTGGACCATTTTATGGAACGTACATTAGAGTAATTGAGGAAGGAAGGGGCCAGACAAAGGATGCTTATGTACATTAATAAAAAAAAAAACCTCAAATCAAATTAGGAGGCTTACCAACTTTCATAATGATGGAAGAACAAGTTATATCTAGCTTTTTGGATATAGAGTTCTTCTGTGGATTCAAGTTGAGGGCTTTTTTAAAAGACATAATGGGGAATATAGTGCTGACATATATAAGAGAACTTCATCATGCTAGACTAAATAACCTGAGACAACATTGCAGTAGTTAGTAAAACTTCTTTTGGCAGTCTTACTGACAATTTGTTTCTTTCATATCGTGGCACAGATATTTCATCATGGATATCTTTGTTTTATATTAAATTTTCATCTTTAAAATGATCTATTTTATTTATATGTGTGAATTAGCAGTGAAGAAAACCTCACACATTTATTTTCTCGCCTCAAGCAACAGCACAAATAATACCTGTTTTTAAAATAGCTTCATTTATAGATGCCAATGAAAATAGCAAGGTTTTGTTTTAAACTGCTTGGGTTTTTTCCACTACAGCAATATCCCTGTCTATCTCTGTGGATTTAATATATCTATGCAAAAGCAGACTAGTAAGTAAAAGCAACTGTGAATTAATTTAAATTGGAACTTTTTCAAGCTGTAAAATTCCATACTTACAGTATATAAAAAGTGCTAAATTATTTACTAGCTATGAAGAGAACACTTTTTTTCGCTCCAGTATGGCCCTCACTGTTGACAATCCTTGTGTCACCAAAAATCTGGGAATAAACCTCGTAACACCAATGCAGTGTTAAAAGGCAGGCATTCTTTATTGCAGCGCTGGCTGCACGGCAGATAGCTCCGCCCAACGTGCATACCAAGTGATCACCAACACACAGGTTATATAGGACCAAAATACACATATTCATCATATTCACCATTATAGCTATACATAGTCATACTCTCTAACTTGTGATTGGTCAATTCTTGGCTCGCTTCGATTTAAAAACACAGTGCATCTTAAATTGATTACACATGCTCAGTGAGTAGGAGTCTTTATTCAAGGAGGGGTCTCTAGTGGTTGTCACTGGTCACATGCCTGTGTCTGCTGGATGACGCTCTCCTTGGACATGCCCAGTATTACTGTTGTCCCGTACCATGGATGCACTTGTCCAGAACAACCTACTTCATGAGATTAATATCTCCAAACTTATTGTCCGGTTAGGTGGGGACTGTACAAGGAACATAGCACCGTTCATTGCTATGGTCCGTTAGCTTCACCACCTATTACTGCATCTACCGTTCCCTACTACCTTGGTTACAAACTGATTATTCCAAAGTTTCTGCCTCATGGTTTCTATCCCACAGTGACACTTGCATTTGATCAGAGAAGAAAAAGAGTATTATAAATTAAAACTAGCTTTTGGAGAACATCGGTATTGTTGCAAAATAAGATGAAGTTTCAAAGAATAAGGACAAACACAAGCAATATAGGGCCAAAATGGAGGCTATGCAAGTGTTACTGTTTCTTTCAGTAAGTTTAGCTGGTGCAGTGCTTTGCTGAATTAGGTGTTATATTTATCAGTTTTGCCTTCTCCCCTCATGATGCTTGTCAATACAGATATTGATAATTGTTCAGGGAATTCGTGCAAATTTGGCAAAAAGGCTGACCACAGTCTACAGACCTGTTGCAGATTGAAGGTGTAATAGAAATGGTACATGTTGATGCTTTGGGCTTACCATGCGTATGCATGAATTTCACTGCATGGACAGACTCTGAGATTAATTAGCTATCTGTGATTTATGGAGAAACACTCCCAACCGATGAGAAACTTTGCCTGTCTTCAGTAGTAAGTAAAAGAAAATGAAAAAAAACCAAAACCAAACAAACGAAAAATGAAAATCTTGAGGTGTTTTGATCTAAAAGAATATCATCAATAGAATAATCTAGTACAATCCAGCAGATGATCCTCCGTGAATAGTTTGATAACCAATTTTTGCTCAAGTATCATCTTACTGTACACTTGTTGCTGTACATTTTTACTGAGCAGACCCCTACAGCAGCTCATAGGCTTTATCTTCCCATTTTCTGATGTTATCAGACACCATTCATACATTCAGAAGATATCACACAGACAGAAGAGATAATACCAAGTTGTAAAGCCTGTGTCTCTCGTTTATTTTTTCTCTGCTTTCCCTTCTCCTAGGGCATGTGAGAAAAGTGGTGCTGGTATGTGCTCTTCTGTCTATCTGAAGAGCACGTGGAAAACTACAGTACAATAACTTTGCAGTTGGCTAGATGATCTAAAGGAATTGTTTTTAGCAGAAATGCCATAGCTGTTAACCAGTGCCAGAATACAGAGGTTTAGTTTTGTGAAGCACTAGTATGCAGACATGCATCATTCTCTTAAATGCTCATGAGCTGTAAAGCAGTGTTGTTTGCAGCTTGCAAGTGGTCTTCTAACACCTGATTAACAGCATAATCTAAAACCATCACAGCCTTTGTCACCAGTGAGTTAACATAATCACAACAGCAAAACCAGTTCCAGTTGATACTGCTTCATTTTTGATTTAAATACTGTGTAGAGATTACTTGTAATCCTGAGCACCATTCATTGCATAAGAATTTTCTGTCGAGAGTGTGCTGTGCCTTAGAATCTGTAACTACAGTCAGAATAATGTGACGCTTTTGAAATGATTTTAGGAAGATAATGTGTTTTGGCTGTAGAATGAAGGGCAAGTAATGCTTGCACTAGTATTATCAAGACAGCTGGCCCGTTTCAAGCCTTATTGCTCCTCAGCACCAGGCAGTAGGCAGTGTATAAAGAGGCTCCGTTCTGTCTATTATGTGGTTTTCTTGTTTAGCAGAATTAGTCTTGATTTAGACTAGTATGAGAGTAGAATCTGGTTCAAAGTTGTTTAATTAAAACAGGTGTCCCGGGTAGGTGGAATTATATTACACGCTACTTGTAATATAGCAGATTAATGTGGAAAAAAACCCCAAACCCCCGAAAAAAACCCAAAAAACCTGCGGGTGGGGAGAACAATAAATTAAAACTGACATGTTTAAGAAGTTGAGCTGTCAGGTGGTGGGAGTGCCATCAGCCATGCAGAGGAGCACACTGATGAATGGAGTTAAGTACTGTAGAATGAAAGCCAAAGCTGAGGGCGGGGGGAGAGTAATGCTCACTGTGAAGCTGTGATACAGAGCAAAGAACATTTATTATGCATTTATGGATGACTGCCCAGGTATGTGCCGTGAAGAGACTCTGAAGGAACCCTGATTCACTTATGCAATTAAGGTATACTCAGATCTGTGAACAGGAATACTTTGGATGTATTTTTGTAAAAGTGGCTTATTACTCCTCGCAGGCATAATGGGGAGCTTGGAATTGCTAAATACGGTCTGGAAAGGCAGATACTTCCTTATGCTTCTCCTTGAATTTTTGAATTTTGGCTCAAAATAGTTCCATGTTACATACACATCATAAGAAAATAAGCAACTAAGCTTGAAATACACTGTTGTGTGTGGTGTTAGAAAATAATTTCATGTAAATTTTGCCCTCTAAAAAGGCATGCGCAAAGAGCGCATGTTCTTCTCCCCATGTCTCAGTTGGTGTGAGAAAAGAGATGATGATACTGGAAATGTCATCAATGTAAATAAAGTGGAAAAGGAGAGACAAATACTAACTGTAGTGAAAGCAACAGAAATTTGCTTTAAATTGAGAGCTAAGAGACTCAAGTGCAAAATGCTGATTTTAGGATACTTCGAGAAGTTATGTTGTGCCATATCCTTTTTCTGTTAAAGTGCTAAAACTAAAACTGATATAATTAAAAACAATAAAACATATGAAAATAATCAATACAGTAAAACATTAAAAGATAAGTAGAGCAGCAAATCAATTTGCCAGTTGGACAATTATTAGAATATATGCTTCATTTTCTCTTTGCAGGGGGAGGGAAGCAACTGAGGAACTTTTTGGTAGTTTCTGTCAAGGGAACAGGAAGAGAAAGCTTGTACAAGCTGCATCCATTAATATCAACCATACTGTATTTGTTTTCATGTGTTTTCCCCTGTAGTCTCACAATTTTGTTGGTTAAACATGGCAATGTGATGGAGAAGAGTCAACTTTTGCTTTACTTATTATAAATAAGTGACTTTTAAGCAAGGTATATAAGAAGAGATAGTCTGTGTTCTGCTGATAATTGCAAAAATTGTCATGAGCTGTGTACTAAGGAGTCAACACCACATAACTCAAGTGGATTTGCAATATATGTGCATCTGTGTGTGTGCATCTCCATACATATTAATATACATGTAGGTAAAAATGTATCAAATTGTGACAAACCACCACCTTCAAAAGTGTTGAAAAACTGTTTAAATAAACCTGTAGTGTGACATTTGCATCTGAAATGATAATGTCAAATACATAATTGGAGTGAGTTAGGGGTTTGTGAGTACTAGTGAAAATCTATAGTAATCATTTTAGAAGTTGTTACAGTAATGCAGTTATGTTGCAGTGATGCAGTTCCTGGCTGTTTTGGATCTCCTAACTGACAGAAAGCAGCTGTGCTTTTTTTTTCTTTTTCTTTTTTTTTTAATAATTTTTTTATGCATGATGTGAGAAATGCATACATTAATCATGAATTCCAAAATATTGCCATATGATCATTTGTCCAGCTGGCTATTCAGTTTAAGCTCTCTTTCAGACAGATGTGTATGCATGTAGTTCAAATTCCATATGGACAGCACATCTTTGTAACAGCAAAGATCAGAAGAAAGATGTAATTTACCTGCTTAGGTATGTTTTGTTGAGCAAGACATATAGGGTTTTGTTTTGTTTAATAGAACTGAACACAACTGCAAATGGCTCCAAACCTTCCTGAAAAGCCTTGCCAATAGTAAAAGAATCTAAAACCTAATGTCTCTGACGGTAATGAATTTTTATTCTGGAAAGAACCCTGTAAACCGGAAGTCAAGATGATAAAAATATTTATAGTGGCCTCATTCTTTATCACCAGATGTGCTGATTTATTGTATTCAGCTGTTTACACCTGATTTATATTGATGATGGTAATAGCTCAAATCCAAGTACGTTTGAGAAGCGTCAAAGTGTGCGTTGAAGTTTACAATAAATTCATGACTGCAAAGTCTGTTGTACAGGAGGATGATCAGCCAGACTCCTTGAATGTTGTCAGAAGCTTCTGATGATGGTGTTATGGTGCTGTGATTTATTTATTTATTTATAATTAACCATAGTGCTTTTAACTGAGAGCTAGGCTTTTGTCCTTGAGTGTGGTAGTGGTTCTTATGTCTTTGGTACTGTCGATGTGCTTTTCAAAACAAAGTTGTCTAGTAAAAATCAGTTCTGCATAAATGGAAAGTACATGTTCATGTTTTCTGCCAACAGCCTTTTTTCTTACAAGTGCTTCTATGTGGGAAGAGGGATCACAGGACTGAGACAATATTAGTACATAAATTTCACATTACTGATGAACAACGAGGGTACAGATTATCAATGTTATTCAAAATAACAAAAGGTGATCTTATTAAAATTTATGATATTGCTGTCTCATTCGTCTGTCTAGGTATCACAACATTGTAGGAAAGTATGACTAACCATTCTGACATGTAATGGTACTATCCCTGAACTATATTTGCTCATTTTAAGTAAAAAAATCCTTCTTCCCCCTACCCTAGTCCACTTCAGGCTGAAAAACATCAGTTTGATTTTGTGGAGACTTACTTCTTCACATATCTTCACTGATAAGTGTCCTGGGTCATATCAGAATGCATTTGGCTTCTTCCAGTGCTGACAAGTGAAGCTGGATTTAATGAAATTGGAGGTTTCTTAAACAGATTGGACTGACATTATAAAGCAAAGAATGGCAAATATATTTGTCTGAGAGAATTAACAAATGCGAAATAGCAAATAACAAATCCTAAACAAAGGCTAAAACATTATTTTCTCAGATGTTTACTACTGTTTTGTATTTACCATTTTATTCTGACTACTCTGTCAGAATAATGGATAGCACTCAACACTTAGAATTCTGTTTCTTCTTTTAAAAAGCTGAATTCTACCACAGAGTTTAAATAAGATGATCTTAGACTCTTCCTTATTCCATGACCTGAAAATAAAGCAGGTCTAAGATTGTGCTGCTGTCAGTGGAGAGTCCCGAATATTAACTGCTCTGAATACACAATCTCATTTTTAAGCTTAAGTTAGAGATATGATTAGTGTTTTAATAGGTTATATATGGTAAAAGGATATCAATATTCGTAGCAACTTTAAAGTTAGTTGAGAGCTTATCAGTCATTGGTGTATGTGGGTGGCAAATGGAGGACACAGAATAATTTGTGTTCATAACACTTCCATAAAAATTGGTAGGAAAAGACTCAAGAGTATCTTACATTGATTTTTGTGTACAGTCCATGTATATTCTACAACTACCTGAAAGGAAGTTGTGGCGAGCTGGGAGTTGGCCTCTTCTCGCAGATAACTAGTGACAGGACAAGGGGGAGCGGCTGCAAGTTGCACCAGGGGAGGTTTAGGTTGGAGATGAGGAGAAGTTTCTTCTCGGAAAGGGTGGTCGGGCATTGGAACGGGTTGCCCAGGGAGGTGGTGGAGTCACCATCCCTGTGGGTGTTTAAAGAAAGGTTAGATGTGGTACTTAGGGAAATGGTTTAGTGGGTAATAGGTGGTGGGAGGATGGTTGGACTAGATGATCTTTGAGGTCTCTTCCAACCTTAATGATTCTATGATTCTATAATGTACATAAAACACTGAAATAAGGAATCTTCACTTATCTAGAACTACGTGTACAAATTTTATCACTAAGTGTGACTGTTTATTTAAAATGTAAAGCCGAATCTTATAGCTGTATTATGTATTCTGAATTGTCAAAGAACAGAGAAAACAGATTCTGAAACATCTGCTTTAGGATGACAACATCAGTGGACACAAACTCAAAGAAGTTTCCTTGGGGGAAGGTGGGAGGAAGTAACCTTTCTGGGAGATTAAAAAAAAAAAAATCCCTTTATTTGACCCATAAGAAAAATCGAGAAGGTATTAGAACTGCCAAGCAGTGCTAAAATCTTACTAAGAAGATGAATAGAGGCTATATATACCACTGGATTTTTAGAGAGTAAGAAGATTTGATCAAATGCATTATATGAGTATATAAGAAAGTCTGAAAGGGTTTTTTTGGTTGGTGTGGATTTTTTTGTGTGTATGTGTTTAGTTTCTTTTCCTCCTGAGGGTAATTGCGTCATCTCAGCATTTGTGTTATGGCATTGCTGGGAGGGTGATGTGTTTTCCAGAATGTTGCAAATGCTGTTCGTGAGAATGTACTGTCATCTTGAAATAATTTTAGCATTGGTATATGAATATGAAAATGCCTTCCAGTAGATAAGAGATTAGTTTACTACATGAAATGTATCTCTTCAAAAAAAGTTTGAGAAAAAATTAGCAAGTACAGAAAGAATGAAAATCTTAAATGATCAAGCTGTATAATTATTTTAACTCTGACACTACCTCAGTCTCTTGGCAGAAGTAATGTTCCTTTAGTTATCTTACATGCTTGCTATTCAGAAGGTAAAAATGGCATGTTCTTTTGAAATTGATCACTAACCAATACTTTCTACCTATGAGCCTACCTAAAGAGCTTACTACAAAGTTTTGAAAAATGCAAATAAACTTTTTAAGTACTCAAAGAAATAAAAGTTTTAGGCCGCCTGCTGGCTCTCAAATTCAAGTAGTTGACACACTTGATGATGATAATATTAAAGGGAGAAAATGGAAATCCTTCTTTCAGGTATTGATTGCTGTGATTCTTATAAATGGACTTTTTCTTCTTTTCTGTCTTCATTTTCAAGCAGGCACTGTGACTGATCCCATGTGAGGGAAGGAGCTGGGAGTGCAGGCAGCAAGAGTGCAACTCGCAGTTGCAAGGCAGTGAGAAAGACAGATTGCGTGAGAATCACTCTGTGGGGTTCTGAATGTGATGAGCAGAATATCAATCTTCTTTTATAATGGCAAAAGAACATTTTTGTGGCAGCCAGGTTTTTGAGCCAATAGGAAAAGTAACTATGTTCTAGTGAAAACTATTCTGTAATTATACTCAACATAAAATAGTAAATCTTGTAGGAGTGGCCATTCTAATAGTAATATTAAACAAAACATTGTCACTATTTGTCGTCTTTGGACTGTAGAAATGATTATTAGCTATTTGTTTAGGTTTAATTTATTTTCATTTTTATTTTTTATGTTTCAGTTATTTTTCTTCACTCTTTATCTATGCATCAGGCATTAAGATGCTTTCTGCTGAGAACTGTATCTGTAATGGCACTATCAAATGCAAGTAACATAAAACATCGTATTATGCAAAACAGGTTCTCAATAACTTTGACTTCTCTCTCAATAATAGATACACAATAATTAAAAAATTAAACCAATATCCAACCCTGAAGTCTTGCAAATACAAAACATGTTGATACATATCACCTACATATAAATGACACCAGCCAGATCTGATTATTGCATTTGCTTATTAGGGACTTTTTATGTTCCTCTTCAACAAACAGTAAGAATGTAAAACTTAACACATTCTTCTGGTTATTATATCTAGTTCTTAAAATAATTGTCATTGACTGAAGAGAACTGGTTTCTGTCTTTAAAAAAAAAGTATTCTCCCTTATTAAATAATGAGTAAAAGAAAGGAAATTATTTTTACCTACCTATATTGGAAAACATGTTGAAGAATCTCTTTGCTTTCTTTTGGAACACAAATTGATGTCTTTGTTAATTTTTTTCCAATAACACTAACAGATAGAGAATATATATTCAAAGAGGGAAGCTCTGCAAGGCTGACACAAAATCTATGTAATGTTCTGTCTTTGCAAAATGGAAAATGATAGATTTGAGAGCTGTTTAGTAATTCTTTCAGTTTTATAAAATGAAAGCAGTTTTGAGAAAAGGTGATAACTCTAAGAGAAATTGTTAATAAATTGCATTATGACAAGGTCACACACTTTGATTAGCATAGAAAGCACTTATGAAGGGTATTTGCATATTTTGGTGAGTGATCAAAAGGTGAAGCATAAGTTCACAAGTTATCATATGCTATTAAAAATCTTTCTAAAATAATACATTATCGCATTACCAAAGTCTGATGTGTGTGTGTGTGTGTGTGTGTGTGAATCTCAATTTTATTTTTAAATACTGCCTATATGTTATATCAACTAAAATATGTATCAAATTATTTGAGGCCTCATTTCTGGAATCAGTTAAAATTGTGAGCGTCCCATGTAGTCACTGGAGCTATTGAAACCTGTTCAACTTTATTACTGTCAATTTCTGCAGTGCTTGGGAAAGGTTTAACCATTGATTATTAGTGACAGATATAATGGAATTTTGAAGACTGTACAGATTTAATAAAATGACTATATCATTCTTCTAAATAGCACTTAAATCAATGTGTAAGTTAGGAGGTCCCTAGTTTCTCGCTAAGTGAGTAAAAATGCATATATTCACTGAAAGGAAAGAAGTCATGTTTATGTCAATATTTTTATGAAGTGGAAGAAGTCCTTTAAACAATGTGACAATATGAAGTCAATATTGCCAAGGTAATTTTGCACCATCTACAATATGTGAAAATAATACTAGCAAAGAAAGCATTTTTATCATTTAAATTACAGTACTTTTTCATATAATTTCAAAATAATTGAAATACCTTTTTCTGTAACTTTATTGTTCTTTCCCCCCCGATTTTATCTTCTTTAAGTTTATATCCCTACAAAATATATCCTTCAAAATGTTGCATTGGGGGGAGGGGAAATCAACCCTTGAGTGATGTTTTGATTTGCATACTGCTATACTCAGAGCTTTGATTGTAGTAAAGTACTTTCATGTACAAGGATCTTTTTATGTTTTTTTACAGTTTCTGAAAACAGTAATCCTTGGAAACTTCCAACAGTTGTTCCTACTATCATATGAGTCATTAGTAACTCTTTCTTTTGACCTCAGCTTTGCTGTATCACTTTATGAATTATTTTGTCATAAATTATTATTTGCTGTGGTAATTTCTCTCTATTAAATCCAGCAGATTTTTCTCATGGATTGCTAAACTAGGTGTCAACCCAGATCATTGTATTGGTTTTAGTTTTGCTCTGCACAGAACTAACAATTTAGCCTAAGCAAGTAACTGTTCAGAGAGATTTCCTTCTGCACGGTTGTATAAGATATCTCAAAAAGAAAAAGAATTTCCTTCAAACTGTGTGGATATTGCAGAGTCTGGATTCAAAGCCTATGATTCTCTAGCAGTTCATATGCCTGCAGTTTGATTTTACTTCTCAGTGCCATGGGTTTTTTTTTGGAATACATTGCTGTAGCATTTTTGCCTGCATCTGCACCTGGAAGGTTGGTGAAGAAATAATTTTCACCATGAAAAGGGAGGAACCAAAAATGAAGGCCCCTGTTTGTATGTGTAATCTGCAGGAATTGATGTTGAGTGTGGATGGATGTGTGCTTTGGGTCTTAGCAGGTTTCTGTGTGTCTGCATTCCAACTCTTTTCCTTTATAGATTCATGGACCTTTCTTCATTCTCTGTGGAGCCTAAAGAAAAAGTCAGGGACAAGAGTGTATGACATGCTGGCAAATTAGCTGGTGGTATTTTTTGTGTTGTGGGGATGGCAATTTTGTCCTTAGAACAAAAGGGTTCTGGCAGTGATGCAGTAATTTACAAAAACACAAACTTAGTAAATTGTTATATTTATTTAAAACAAAAAATGATGAAATAATACTGGTAATCTTCCCGGTCTTCTGTATTTCATTGAGCTTTTCTTTCTTTTACTGATATTATGGACTGGTTGATTTGGGGTGCAGTGAAGCTAATAAGTGTAATGTAATGTTCTTTTGGAAGGAAATTTTTTTCATCCTCAAAAACATACACTTATAAAAGGAGGAGGAGAAGGGAAAAATGGAGCTTAAAAACAAGGCAGCAAAACTCTCATATGCCTACATTAATGTTTTGATCCAATTTGGAGTGTGCTAGTGTGTGGAAATCTGATCATCTCACTTAACTTGCTTTGGTTTTAGTAGTGTAGTGGCTCACAGGGTGTATGAAATGAATTAATTTCCAATGAAAAAAATTGAGAGATGTGCTCCAGAATCCTAGATGTGTGCCAGCATGCCAGACTAGATTGAGTTCAAAGTTAAAAAAACTAAACAGAAAATAAGCCCATCGCCTCCCTCTCCCCCAAAAGCATGGGCATAAGTTCTCAGCCCCACGTGTTTCACTGTGTAATCCTGTGGTACCTGTCTGCTAATGCAGATACATCAGTTGTGTTCATTGGTAGAGTCCTCTGTTGTTATATGATCTAAGGCCTATGTCTAATACTGCTGAATTAGCCCCAAAGACCTTTATAATCTTCAGGAATCATTCTCTTTTTGCTATAGAAACATAAGAAATAGCATCCTGAACTGTAGTTACGGTATGTGAAGCCTAATACAACAGACTAAAACTATTGCCCACTGCAATTCAATAGGAGTTTTCTTACTGAATTCAACAGGACCAGGATTTTATCCACAATCTTTAAATCCCAACCTACACAACTGTTATAAATTAAAAATGTTACAGTTTGACTTTGCTTGATGAGAATTCACTGACCATTGTACTGTAGAAGTTACAAAATGTGAGGTTTGTATTTGATGATGTCAGCTTTGAAGGATGTAGGAAATTAGCTTGTTTCCCAGGGTATATCAGATTTTTACCTTCTTGTATTGCGTATGTCTATTAAGTAAGGATCTTTTCTAAGTAATGATCAGTGATAAAGAGTGATTTCTCAGTGTGGCCTCTAGATGGCACAGTGATTTGGATGTCCTGTACATTAATATGATGTCAAATGGATGCCTGCTTAGAAAATAGCCTGTAGAGAAATTAGATCCTTTACTGGAAAAAAAAATAATCTGGTGTTTTCTATTGTTTTGTTAAAAGAAATTGCAGATGTTAAAAACTTGCCAGTAGTAAAAGAACTGAAAAATATATGAATATACTAGAAATCAACCAATACACAGTTTAACTGTCTTCTAGAAGGAGTGTTGTTTTTATATATAATAGAAGAACTCTATACGTATAATTATATCTCATGTTGGAGGCCAAAATAACTATGCTGAAGAGCCAGATTGTACTTCCTGTGATAGATGAACCATTCTGTCATGAGCAAATGTCTGCTTTGTCTGTTTTTTTTCCCCCACTGTATTCTTTACTTTTGAATCTATAGTTATAATCTTCCCTTTCTGGACTACTTTGTTTAAGCAATTTGTACAGTATACAAACGCTCTGTCAGCAGGATACGTGCTACCTAAAAGTATAAAATTATTTATCGTCAAATAGACACAAAATGCACCTAGGACTAATTTGCTGTCAGAGTAAATGTGAAGATGGTCTCCACCTCTGGCAAGATACTCAATGGGTCCTTGCTGGCCAACAGTTCAATCAAGTATAACAAGTGTTGACTTCTGTTGCTCCTTGAAATGGGCTGATCCTCAGTGTTCCTTAGACTGAGTATCAGTTTAAACTTCTGACTGGTTTTTTTCCATTTATGATTTTATAACTTTTCATGCTTGTGGCTTGTTTTCCCCCCACCCCTGACTGACCTTGTCACACCAACCTGAGTTCTGTCTGCAGTTTTATCTGTCTCATATTAGATGGTTCCACTCGACATAATTTCTCATAGCCCTTTCTCACAATTTAGTAGTTTCCTCAAAAGTTTGAGCCAAGGTTATTCAGCCATGCCATATCAAAACCTTAGTTGTAAAGCAAGGCAGTTAGCTGTGAGTTAACTCTTCGAAATATGTGCCGTTCTTCCTTATTCTGATGGTCCAAACTGCAGATACTGATGGACTGATGGAGCGTGCTTTGGTGCTGCATTGACCTACATGGATTGACCTCCGGATTTTCTTCTCAGAGATGGTGAGAAGATAGTGGGTGAATCTAAAGTTTTGACAGCTTCTGTGGCTCAGGACTTTTAAGTGGGATTTGTGGAGTAGGCAGGAGTAAAAGGTAAAAAGTTATCAAAAAGTTCATAAAAGTCATACAGAAAATGACTCAAATCTGTGGCTTCCTTATTAAAACAAAACCCCCTGGACTTTGCTGTCCTCCGACCTGATTATCCACTAAGTAGTTAAATATAAAAATAATGATGAAGGATGACTCCAGTATCACTGGGTGAGAATATGGTTTTGATCTCATGCAGATTTTGAGGAATTCAACATTCCTGATGTTGAAATAGTGTAACATCTATAATACTGATATTCTATGGGAAGATCCAATCTTGTTCCTTATTTTCAACAATACTTTATACCAGTTCATGCAAACAAAACAAAAATTTGTTTCTTGTGTCTTCTTCTGTAGTCTGGAGTCTATGCTGGAAGGAGGAGTGAAAGACAGGAGGAGTATGAAGAATCTGCTCATTTTTGCCATCTAGATTTTATTAATTTTTTCTAGGGTGTTTAGGAATAGGGTCAGCTGGGAAGGAAGGGAATTTATATTTATGGAGAGAAGAAAGAAGGATTCTGATGCAATTCCTTGTTCTATCTTCAACCATTGTCTTAATAGTTGTTCTTAATACAGACTTGAACAAGTCTATATTCTGTCATTGTCTCTAGGCAATATTTGAATATCCTTTTTCTGTCTTTGATATTTAACTAAACCAAAAGTTTTTAATCAGAACTTTTCAAGGAGTACAGCTGGGAGGGGGGACTGACATGTTGCGCTCAAGAGCGCTACTGTCTCTTACAATTTTGAAAGAATATTTGGAACCTTTTCTATAGGGGTCAACTTTTCCTTCAGATTTTGGTAGAGTTGTCTTACCATGGACTAGGTTTTTAACACCACATACACATAATTGACTACCATCTGGAAGTTAGGGGCCTTGGTAAAAACATCTCTGATTACTTTAAGTCTAAATCTCTAAACCAGGTTTTGGTTTTTTTCCCTTTATTTGCCCATTAAGTGCCAAATACCTACCCTAAGTGTGTGTCTTTTTTTTTTCTTTTTCCTGCCTTCATTTAGGTAATCTGAATTTTCTTTATAATTTTTTGTAGCTGTATATCTCCTACAGATATGACCAACCATATAGCAGTTCTGATTAGAAAACTATGATAACATGTAATGGTTTTGACTCAAGTGTTTTTCAATGTTTTTCCTACTGTGTAAGTTATATTTAAAGTGTGTAAGAAAGATATGTGCTAATCAGTGCCTAACTATGTAACTTACAAGTGTAGCAATTCGAGAGGTCCTAAGAAAAACCTTCAGTCTGCTTTGTGCTGATAGTCTTTTTAAAATAAAAAATCATACAATATTGACATTTCTATTAGGCACTTTTTATACTTTAACATCTCACATATTCACCACCACCTCTCCCCTTGTGATTTACATAGTAATTTCTAACAAATTGCTCTTTGAAATGTCTGTAGCATTTGCCACCCTAAGGGAAAGGAAGGGCAGCGCGAGCTCTGCATTCAGCTGTTCGTGTATTAGGTCCCATTCATCTCTCAAGCAACTCTGGATTATCTGGAGTTAAATAATGAGAAAACTAATTCCCGTATTCCTGTGCATCTTTTGCTTTTCTGTCTCATTAAAATGCTATACTAGCTACCTTCACTCAAACTGAAGCAAGTAGTATTCCAGGAAATTTCAGCAGCATTACTTAAAATAATTTTTATTTCATGCATAACGCTGTTTTGGTTAGATTTTAGTTTATTATATAGATATTTAGAATAAAATACTAATTTCTTTGCTTGGCAAAGTAAGCAGAATGGTACTGAAAATAATGGAGTCATGTGACAACAAGGCAAAAAACTGCCTTAAAGTGTAAACTTGTCTTTAAATAATCCATGTCGGTGGAAGGAGATAGTAAGGGTTTGTATCTTTAAGATACCTACTTGTGTTCCTTCTCCAAAGCAAATGAGTAAATAGCATTTTTTTTTCACTTGCATAGAAAGAAATATTGTTCTAAATTTTGAAATAATACTAAGTATGTACGCTTAGTGATCCTGACAAAAATGATAGATCATACATAATTTTCTAATCTAATGTCTTGGGCGCATATGCTGGGGGGAAAAAACAGCTGAATTTATATAATCTCACATGCACCTGCTAAACATTACGATAGTCCATCAATAAATACAAACACCATGCCAACACTGTTAATTTAAAGTTGCTAAAATGTATTGTATTTTGATTCCCATATTAACTCGATTAATCTTTTCTTAATTTGTCCCAGATCTATTAAATTACTGTTAGTTTCTTAAGACCGATTTTTCTTGTATTTGTTAGGAACTGCGCAAAATAATGAAACAAGTGAAAATAATAGATATGCACACACAGGGACTGGCACTGGTGTCTTGGTTTCTTTTGACGTTTGAAAGAAACATCTCAACAATATGTTGATAGCTGTAGTTTTCTTTCAGGATGCTTCCATGTGAAAAAGGAACTTTGAAGGAAATCCAGTCAACTCTAATGAAAGCAAATTAAATTTTGCAATACAAGTTTTTTTTCTGATTGTGTTAATCTGACACATCCTGATTATGTCCCCCAAAGCCATGGCAAAACATAATCAGGCAGTCTCTAAATTTGGATAATTCTAAAATCTCTAAAAAATGCAAATGTAGTTATCAGGGAAGAGTTACAAGAGTTCTTTGAAAGATTAGTTTTTTAGTAACTCAAATTTGTTTCTGTCAGTCTGTATTTGAAGACCTGTGTTTGAAGAGCCACGAATCTAGCTATAAAATATTTTTGTTTTTCAAGTAAATTGGGCTTTCATGCATTTTACAGATATTATTTATTAAGTCATGTTGCCAAAGAGTTGCTTGCAGCTAAATTTTCAGTGGCTTACATTAAGCATTCTCAAAAGTATTTGCAGGCACGATCACTGTGTGTACAGGAAGGTAAGTTTATGTATGCAAACAGGTACATAGGCTAGAGTAATTGGGCATATTGGCTAATTATGTTTCTAGACATGCAGTTACACATGCAGTCGAAAAACATACGCACAATTTGGTGTATGGAAATTGATGCAATCACAAGCGTTGCTGGTAAATTGAAGTCATATACTTAATTTTACCCTTTACGTGTCAACAATGTCATATAAGGTGGAGCTTGTGTATTCAGTAATAGTTATATTACTAGACAGATCTCAAAACCCTTTTCAGGAAATTTAGAAGTATAAAATTTGTCAGTGAAGAGGCTAACTGTTGTGTGGCATGATATATTTATTGTGGCAAAATACTAACAAGTGCAAGAGCATTTATAGTGAGTGCAGTGGAACCACAGAATTAAATGGTAGACTTTTAGTAACTGCAAGTTGCAGTAACCTGGATTTTCTTGCATATGGAATTGAAAAAAAAAATACAAGGAAGAGAAAAAGAAAAGAGATTTTAATTTTTTTGTTATAGTGAAGTACCTGATTTCTTTGTTTGCTATTTGTTTTCCTCTCCAACATTTTTAAATGTAAAAATGTATTGCTTTGTCTGCATATCTCAAGTAAATGATAACAAATTACTTATATTGTAGTTAAGCAGTCTTTCTGTATCGTATTTCAGGACCTTGTGGACATACACCAATGGTCTCAATTCAAAATGTTTTATATCATCACAGTAGTTTCTCGGTTATGTCCATGTCAATAGTTTGTGTGTAAGCTCATTGCCTAGCTGTAGAAAAATAAGCACGACACCTGGTACAAAGAGATAGTCAAGAGGAACAAGTCTGATGTGGTTAAATAATGGTGAAAAGAAATGTTTGAGTACATAAGTAAAAGGCATTGTTAATATATTTTAGGAAATGCATGTATCTACCATAACTAGTATTAATAATATTTTAAATTGACTTTCCTTTTTTGCCTGTCATCTCAGTTAGCAACAATCAAAAGATAGCTGTTTGGCAACTCTGATAATGCAGAATTTAGTTTCTGCATCGTTGTACTAAAGCTTCTGAATAGATGTCCATCCAAAGCATTTCCATGACCAGGTATCTGTAGATTGATACCTTCAAGGTATCATTAGTTATAATTATACCTTCCATTCCAAGTTTGAAAAGTACAGGTATTTCTGGTTTGTAGAAAATTATTATTAGTTATATAGAAACCAAGACTTTGAGAAGAGTGATCTGCTGAAGGTCTCAGGTGCATTCTGTGTATAACAGGAAATTTGACTCTGTTCACCCCAAATGAGTATCCTGTGACAGTCTGCATTTAAAAGCCTAACAAAGCAGAGATTAGTTGAGAGAAAATAATCTGAGTACATAAAGTGTTTTCCATTTTCTTCATACCTCTCCACTGGTGGTCACAGACCTGTGATTTCCATGTCCTGAGCTTGTTCTAGTGTCCACCCCCAGTGGTCCTTCCTGAGACACATTCTCTTTTCCTTCCTTTAAGTGATTTTCCTTATCCATTTTCCTCCATCTAAAAAGGCTTTTTTCTTTTTCTTTTTTTTTTTTCTTTTCTTTGTTCTTGACTTTAAACTTCCATTGAGGGCATGCACAAGGGTGGAGATATGCTAAAACCCTGTGATCATCACTAGTCCTTTCTTTGTGCTTTAAGCATCTACACTCAGCAGCTCCTGTGTCTCTCAAATCCTGCTTCCAATTTCTGCTTTTTTGCTGATATCAACGGGGTTCTCCATCGTAATGTCTGGAACTTTTGCAATTCTGTAATGCAGTGTTTTAAAGTTACTGTATCTCAGATAAACAGAAATTGCATCAGGTTGATAGCTGGGGCTCTGGTCCTGTCAGTAACCTCAGGCTACTGGGGCACTTCTGGAAAATTGTGAGCTATAAAAGTAACCAGAAGTAAGACAAAGATGCAGCCATCTAAATAATCTAATTATGCTGGAGCTCATGTGGATGATTGGAAAACTCTTCAGTCAAGTGAGAGATTATGTATATATATTATACATAAACAAAGAGACAGTTCAACTTTGCTTTTCTTTCATAGAAATGAAATTATTTGTACTTAGTCTTCAAATGATGCAACTCAGCAGAAAGGATTGCTATTTATTATTAAATAGGGTGGGAAGTTTGAATTGTTTCCTTTTATTATACTCCCTGATGGACATAAAAACTTTCGGTTTGGATATTTTACCGCTCATTATGCTACATGTAATTTAAGCTACTACTGGCTATTTCAGCAGTAACTGATAATCTCTGTGTACATTTCTGGTCCCTGTTTGCACTGTAAAAAAAAAGTGAAGTTCAAAATTTAGCCAGAAAACATTAATCTAAATGTAAATTTCTCTAACTCACATGATTATTTTTTTTCCTTCTTAAATACCACATTTACAGCCAAAATTATTAATAGTGTGAAACATTAGTGTAGCTGAGAAATGAGGTTTTGGTTTTGATTGTGACCAGTTTACTGTTGGATGTGTGCTTTTAACCTTTTCCTCTACACATCATAAAACCAAAGTATGGTTATTTTCTCTAATTTAATTTCTTTTTATTACTCCAGACAAGTTCTTGTCAAACAGTGATTCATGAGTAATTAGCAAAATAATTCTTGATTATCTGTAGGTGAACCAAGCTGAAAATGTTCTGCTCCATTGAAGATTTGATTTGAGTTTTTTATAAGTTTGAACATTTACTACTCGAGTGTGTCCTAATGTGTCATTGCTGTATTCTAGGCATAACCATTTTTGCATTCCTCATTAAGATTCCAAGCAGAAAATACAATATAAACTCATGTTACTGTTCTAATTTCTTATTTATATGTAAGTCATTAATATATAAAGCATATTGCAGGTCAATGTATGACTCAGGCAACTCTCATAAAACAGTTGTTTCAGGATACAATGGCTGCTAAATGCATTCACAGTTGCAAAAAGCAATTGGAAAAATTAATGAATAAAAATAAATTCAAAGCTACAAAGTGAAAACACATTTGAGGATGCCCATATGCCACAAAGTACTGAATGCTGGGAGAGTATTCTGAGGAAGTGATAGTAACTTGTTTTAGACTTCTAGTCTGACCCAGTGTACCTTTTTTTTCTGGATTAAACTGATCCATCTAGCTATATTTATCTGTTTGTATAAGTGTACACCTATATGCTTATGTAGACCAATTCCGTGCTTCAGTGAATTACCTTTTATTCCTCTGAACTTGGCATTGGATGCTAGAGTGAATTTGTAAGCTGTGATAGGCAGTAGTCAAAGTGCGGCAAACAGTACTCTGAAGGACCACCTACTGGTTTCTGCAGAAGTACTTATGATATAATTTTCTACTACTTAAATGTTACATCCTTGAACACCAGTATTAATACAACAGTTCCATTCATGCTATTTAATAACAACAAAAGTAAATACCACACAAGTCAGACATCTTTCACTGATCAAGAAATATAGCATTCACCAAAGCATCATCTTAATCAACTTTTTCTACTAAGGTGTCTTAGAAAGTGACAAGTATCAAGTATCACTATAGTGAGTAATGTATGAAAGTGAGTGAGTGTATACCAAAGACCGTGGCAGCTCTTTTCGTAGAAGAAAACTTTATGGCTGAAATGATGTATGGCTTACTGTTTGTAAAGGCTCATTAAAATACCCTGAACATGTTCTATTTTTACTACTGCTTATCAGAATTACATACTTTTTGTTTACTTACAGTATGAAAGAGGCTGGTTTAGGCCATAAACAGTGGAGGGGTGGTCCCATTTCATCAAACTGCAAGCAGTGTCCAGTAGTTTATACCAATCCTGTTTGTGGATCAGATGGTCACACATATTCTTCTCAGGTAAGAATTAAATAAAGAACTAAATTATTCTTTCATTGTTCCCATCAATTCCAGCTCTTGGCAAATAAAGTACTGTATTGTAACACAAATCAACTTTTATTTGTTTGCACTAAAACATATATTACAGACTGTAACCTACAGCAATTCTAGCGTATCAGAAGACAAGAAAGCAAAACACTAGCAAATCCTAAGCAGCATGAAACAGTAGTGCTCACAAAAATAAGTGTAAGAGTGCTCCACAGTATTAAGGAGGCTCTGGATGAAGTCTGTCTGTGATAGACGCCAAGGCAGGGTTTTAAGTAAGCAAAAAAGTGTTGTGTGTACCCAGTAGACTAAACATGTTAAGTTAGATTTTCCAGTTGACCGTTGAGGGGATGCTTCACATCCCAAGCACCTGGGCATAGTTATAACAGACCCAGATAAAAAAAAAGTAATAATGTAAATAATTGTTGCATATCTTCACTTCTTGCAACAGCATTTTATGTATTTTAAGACCATAATGAAATCTACCTTTTGTATTCGTGAACCCTCCTGTCTTTTCTGTCATACTTACTTGGAGACAGAATAGTAATTAAAAAATGTTACTGTCAGTTTACCCAGTCTTTTTTGGAGAAAAGATTTTGTGCTGGTCATACTGAAGTCCAGAAACTCTGGGGACTGCATTAGTACGGTGCTCAGGTGAAACTTGGGACAGGGAGGGAATTCATAATGCTGAAAACAAATCAATTTGTTTAGCATCCTCTCTTAAAACTTTCAGTAGAACAATGTTCAACCAATAGTAACAACTGAATCTCCCACAGGAGAAACAAATGTGTGCTTGTGATGAACCTAGTTAGAAACAGCATGCAATTCCATAGTGCAAGAGGAGCTACTGTATTCTGTCATTTTGACACCGTGTCCTTCCACTAACAAAATGTTTCTAATGTTAAATAATATCCAGTGCTTCAAGAGAAATGTAGTAGTAGTAATAATAATGCTGATTGTTCTGGATTAAATTAATGGAGATGCAGAAGCTCTGTGTTCCTTACTTATGAAAAAAAAGATTTCCATGCAGCATTTTTAGAATATTTTCCAGTATTTAGAGATCTTAGAGTTATTATTTACTGCACTAAATTTTCTTTTCAATTGTCTTTTGAATTTTCTTTTGTTTTTTAATGCAATCACAAACTCTATCTGAATTTTACAAAAAAGAGTTAAGAGTTTCCAGGAGTGACTGGCTATTGGATTGAACACTAAGTATCTTCTCCAAAGATATTTTCTTCTCGATAAATTAAAAACGTCAGAATATAACTAGTGTTTCCTCAACCTTGACAGTTCTTATGCTTTTATCCTAAATCTTACATTAGAAAATGGTTTTTTTACGACGTATTTATTTACAGGGAACTGGTCAAGAATCTTACTTTTCATTTAAAAAAAAAGTAACTCTTACACCAGACTATCTGAGGGCCTACACATGGATTTTGGACTTTTGGGCTTAGCAGAAAAATAATTCCTTTTCAGTGATGAAATGACTTAAAGTTTTAATTTAGGCATTTGAAAATATTATTTTCATTCACTGCAATCTCCTGTCTATGTTTTATTTAGAGCTTGAAATGTGCTTGCAGCTTACTAGACATTAGATGACACTGTCATTTGGCATTTCTTTTGCTGTGTCATGTGAAGGTTCAGTCAGTCTTCGAGCCTCAAGCCTAGACTGCACATAAATATAAACCAGATGGTAGTCTCTGATTTTGCAATTTAAATAGACAAAGTAAATAATTTGATATAGGTAATACTGAACGAGCAACTTTTTGCTTTGTTTTAAATTGAATACTGTCTACTTCACGCATTACAATCTCTCCCTGCATTCTTCCTAATGTAACATAAGCATCACAACCAGTTTTATCCTCATTGTTTATTTCCTATTTTATCATATAGGAATGCTGTATTGTAACTAGTCCTATAGGCAGAAGTGACCCTTGTGGCCTCTCATGGTCTGGTCTGAAGTAGATGTACAGCAGTCCATAAATAATGATGAGATGCGGAAATTTTTACATCAGTTTATGTGTTAAAAGTGAGGGTGTGCTTCTTGAACAGAATGATGACAAATGAGTGGATTAAATAGATACACTTTGCTTCCATTCCAGTGCATTATCAGAGCTGCAGTCAGTGCAATGGTACATATTATCCAACCTCCATGTTCCTTACATGCATATAATGCAGAAGTAATGTAGCATCAGAGAACTTTTGCAGGGTTTTTCTTTTGTCTTCCACTACTTTATAATGGTAAAATTCAAATCTAAGTTTATGACAGCAAAATGCTAAAAAAAAGTTAATGACCACAGAAGATCTGTATTAGCCTATAAATATTTACTTTTATTTCTTTTAAATGATGTTATGATTTCATATTCCATGGTGCAGTTGCATCAAAATAGAGGTCCGTGCAAGGTTATTTCAGGAATGGTCATTTTACAAATTGACATAAAAACAAATATTTGTGTTCCTTTACTCCAGGCAAAGTTTAGTTTCATTATGTCATCAAGCTCTAGTAAGAGTTTATATCGCAATTTTCTTGTATTTAAATACATTTATCAATGACTATGGCAAATTGAGTAATATGTTTTCTGAAAATCAGGCAGTAAAAGTAATAGTATAGTAGAACACAGCCTGGCAGCTGGCAGTTATCGGATGGACACGACTTTGGGAGTACACCCTCCCTTTTCAGGCCAAGCCCGTACAAATGTCTGTATTAAATTATGTAACTATAGATACTTCATACATGGTTTTTGCTCGGGAGGAGGAAGACGATATAATGCGTAGACAATGCAGAAAGAAAGGTTAACTTCTAAATTGAGCTTATCCAGAGTCAGATAAGGATGTTTAGTTTCCCATTCATTTTAGCAGACCAGGGTAGGCTTGCTGTATTCTCAGCCCACAATTAGTTGCATGCAGTCACTGTAAAGGAAAAGTAGCAGGTGTAAGATACTCAGCATTACAAGAATGTTGAAATTTTTATGTGCTGAAATGTTGAGAAATCAAAGTGAACATTAATTATTATGTAAGAAGAAATTCAGTATAAAGAGATCCTGCTGTTTCCTTACTAGGGTGGTGTTACAAACAATTTTTAGTTAAGAGCCTTTAAATAATACTGCATGTGTTTCACACTTCATTAGTTTAACCTTCGTCATTTTTCTAAACTTTGGCACTTGAAAGTGCATTATTCATTTTAAGTCTAGGAATTCTCAGACAGTTCTGTGGCTCAGGGCCTTGGTGCCCCTATATATTTGGCACCACACCCGTTCTCTAGGAAAAATGCGGTCACTGCTGCCAGGACAGCTTTTGCAGCCTGTTTCTAGCTTTATCTTTCCTGAGATTATTAGGGAAATAGAAAGGACATGGAGTGCAGCGGAGATGGGGCATGTTTTGTGGCAGCAACCCACCTCCTGCCATTATTTTACCCTGGGATGCAACTCACTGCTATCCAGCATGCATACCGTAAAGCTGGTGTAACTGTGGATGAAATGATGATGTTTGGGAACTATTCTCCCATATCTTACTATATTATAACTGGGCCTTCTGAAAAATAGCCACAAGGCAAGAAAAAATAGTCAAACATCACAAGAATTGTCTTTTGAGTGGTTTTTGCATATTTTAATTACAGCTCTGGTGTTTGGTGTTATAGGCTGAAGTTTTCTCTTAGGTTGAATGTGGATGACATGTAGCCCCACTATAACAAAATCTCACCTTAAGTAAGATCAATGAGCAATTCTTTGAGTATTTTGAAAGGAAAACACCACAGAAATAAATTAATCTTTAGAAGATGCCCAATGACCATTATTTTATTCCAGAATCATCTTGGCTGTAAGTCCTAGATCAGTTTTATTGTTAGCAACAATTTGCTCAAGTTGGTTTCATATTGACAGTGACTTTTCAATGAAATATTTTTCTTTCTCCTACCTATGAAAACTTAAGTGATTGATGACATGCCTATAGGTATAAATAGCAATAAAAATAAGTCTGCAAAAATAATGGGTCTAAACTAGCTTCTCAGACTAAGATGGAAAAGGTATAGAAAAGCACAGTCAGAAAAGAGGATATGAATTCTTGATATGCTTTACGGATAGATAGGTATGTGAATTTAGATTTCTTTAATACTCAAATACTTTCTTCAGTCTCTCAAATTATGATTCCTTTCTCATTAGAGGTGAAAGAGAGCCAGTGGATAAAATCACGCTGTGTGTGGAGAGTGGAGTTTGGTACTGGCTGCTTACTCTATCCAGTTTTTGGTTATAATTTTACATGAACCTAAATTCCTACATTTTTATTCTCAGGGTATCCCATATTTAATTTTTTCCTTTTTAAAATCTAACTCGCTTTTATTAATTTCAATTTTTAAGACTGTTTCTCAATAATCTGTGTCTCTTAGCGATGTGTTTGGTATAAGACAGCTTGTTTGGAGGAAGCATTAAAAAAATGTATCAGCATTTTTAATCTTTGATAGTATTTTAAACATTGTCCTATTATAGAACATACATTAATTTATTTATTAGCTTACTGTGACTTTTCAGGTAACATGATTAAGCTGTTGAGAGTTATTTTCTCCTTCAGAAAAGATTGGTAGAAATAGATGTACTATTACAAACTAGATTCATTTACGGTTGCAAAATAGGTAAGTAATTTTCACAAACCTGATGCAATGTATGTCAGTCTTACTTTTTAAATTGGGCTAATCTACTATGCCTTTAGGCTTTTTATCTGCATTGTTACTAAGTAGACTTAACTGTCAGTTGAAATGTAGCCAAAAATAATAAGGTTAAATCATTGCCTGCCATCACTAGTAATAAAAGAATTTATTATTATTTATAATCTCTCTGAAATATATTGTTTGACAGCATGCTGGTCTATATTTTTTGCAGCTGGAAGAAGCAGCCTCTTCCAGGTGCTCTGCCAGCACCGGAAAGTAGGATACTTTCAATTTGTTTCTCCAGTAAAAGCAGGTTTTGTCAAAAAAGGGCATCTCAAAATTTAGATTCCTGTTTCTAGCCAGTTTCCAGGCAAGACCCAGCCAAAATCAGCCTATTGAAGTGGATAGCTTTAAAGCCTTTTGACAGACAAATCTAAGTTGGTCCGTTACAATGAAGGGCTTGTGGCTTCGGGTACATTGGTAAATGAAAAAAAAAAAGAAAAACAACAAACCATGACTAGCCCTTCTTCTGCACACACACCACCCCAAAAAAAAACCAAAACCAACCAACACACAAACCAAAACAAAAAACCCAACCAACAGTTGGTTCAAGAATGTGACTGATCAGTAGTCAGTGAGATAAAATGTATGTTGCTTGATTGATCCATGAGTATACTTTCTTAGGATAAACTGACCTTTACAGAAATACTGGAAAATCCTCATTTATTGTTTAAATGCTTAAAAAAAACTAATAATAAAAAAACCAGGAAATGAGATTATCTGGTTTTCCAGCTTCTGCTGTCTTGGGTTTTGCCCGTAATGCCTGAAGTTTTATCTGGAACCTTTAAATTGAGAGGATGTGGTATTCAAAAAAAGAAAGGCAGAGAAACATCAGAAGGGTGACTCACTTAATCCAGTTTTCCAAATAGGCTGATGTACTAAAAATTCCAAATTATATATAACTGATCTCTTTTTGTCAACTGCATTCGAAATACATACCTGCTAAAACTGATATGCAGCTTTCAAGAGAATGGAGATGATGACTTGATGACAAACTACTTTATAGAACCTTCAATATTTTGAAATCTTGAGCAGCTCAGTATTTCTTAGACTAGGAGGACATTTTTATATTAGCAAGTTTTCTCTAGAATAGAAACAATTTAGGCTGGAAAGACAAACCAATAAAAGAATAGGATAAATGGGAGAAAGTGACAGTAAGCATCAGTGTTTATTAAATAACTCTCATATCACAGCAGCAGTAAACTGATACAAATTAATGAATATAGAAACAATTGAGATTCAGGAACTACTAATGAAAACCTAAATTTGTATGTTAACTGTCAAACAGGACAGCCAGTAAAACAAGAATAATCAAATTGCTTAAAGTGAAGTTGAGAAGATCATCGAAGATTCAGATTTCTTAAACTGTTAGGTTGCATTAGAGACATCCACGCTTATCTGGAGATTAAAGAACAGTCTTTCTCAGCAGAAGTTAATATTTTGAAAATAGTATTCAAAATGTCATAACTAGAATTAAAGCTAAAATAATAATTTTGGCACAAGAATTCTTTTCCAGGAGGATGTACCCACATCATATGCAGGCAAAAATGCATGGGGGCTGAACATAGGAGCTGCCACTGGCATAGTTATGCTTGTGGAGTGATGGTGGGGAGCAGAAAGCAGTTCTGAAAAGAAACCAATAGAAAGTTCTTAAGTTTGCATAGCACCTGAGAAGACAGTGGAGAAGATAGTGATGAGTAGTGCCGCTTCCAAGAAGGAGATCGAAAGAGGAGATTGTCTCAGATTCACCAAGCAGAAGCTCGTTTGTGAGCATGATTTTCAGTGGAATGGAGGATGAAGAGGGTAGGAATTGAGAAGGTGGGTAGGTGGGATAAAAGCATTTTTATGATCTTGAGAGGTTTTTTTGGGCATGCTTTTTAAACAAATGGAAAAGACACGTTTTATAAAAGAAAAGAGGCAGTGGTTAAAGGCAGTGGGCATGAAACAACCTAGGCAACAAATTTTCAGTTAGTAGCAGACAAACTGTGATAACAATGGGATTAAAGAAGATGAGATTGAAAGTGGCAAATGGCAAACAATGAGAAGTGGCTCAGGTTTTGGCACAGCGAAAACATTCAAATGCTGCAGTAATAATTCTCTGAAAGAAGATCCCAAAGAGTGTGCCAGTGCAGGAGATGGTATGGACAATGTATTTAAGCACTTATTAGAAAGGAAGAAGTTGGGTGGGGTGTGTTTCTGTTCTCATGTCTCTGACAGCATTACGTCCCACCCCAGGCATGTCATTCCATTCTCCTTGGAACATTTCTTCCGGTGTCCCAGGGGTGGGGGAGAGCCATGGCCACCTAAATTGTCTGTGTACACAAAGCGGCACTACAGATGTGTGAGGAAATGGAAGAAAATGTAACAGAGAAGAGATTTTTCATTTTGCTATAGATGTATGAATGGGGTGATTATATCTTTTTTCCCACATAGCAGTTTCTCTCTTTCTCCCTATCACCCATATGCCATGGAATTCAGTAAGTTTAGGTCCTTAAAAGGGATAATTTTCCTAAATATATCCTGGAGGATAAAATATGTAGCTACACAATGGTATCTTAAAAAAAAACAGGTTAAAAGTGTAATTCAGATGCTTGCTATATTTTCTCTGTTATTTTCTCTTAATTCTGATGCACCATTAAAGATGTCAATGAGGTGAAGTATCTGTAACATTAAAGAATCAACTTCCAAGTTTCAATCCTAACAATGAAATATTGTAAAGATGAACCAAATACTATATAGATATTTCACTGAAAACAAATTCAGATGTATCAGGATGTTTGAATATTCCCTTAAGTTGTAAGTATTTCTGATGCTGTAATGCCAGTATGCTATGGTTTTATATACTTAAGATTCTCTGTTTAGAATACATGTGTAATTTAGGATTTTAAATTTATTATTGAAAGGAGGATGATGTTTATATAGTCTTCTGTAAACACGCATACTAATCTAATTTAATGGGCTTTAATAAGACGTATTTAACATACAGCATTGTGATACTAAACAAATACACACTATCACAGCTCAGGCATGTTAAGTTTATCGCCATAGTTTTAAAATAATACAGTTTTTCAGTCAAACCACAGAAAAAAGTCCAGGATTCAGGATTTCTAATGGGATGCTTACTAACCACATTTACTTCCCTCCCAAAATCATGTCACTTTAAAATACCTAAAGCCACATGCAGAAGCACACATTCAGAAGTTTCTCGATTGCGTGAATTTCACGACACTGGGTGTTGCTGTGAAGGTCCTGTTCCTTCAGGAGTCTTTGAAGCATTAATATATATCTGATGCTCTTCTTTTCGGAGGGAAAAAACCCCTAAGAAACCACACAAAGAAAAAGAAACCTTGAAGAAATGAATAGTTGATACCTAGAAACGTTCAAAATGTTTTATCTATCTCTCAAAATCCTTAAGGTTCTCCTGACAGTATGGAGTCCTTCAGCAAACCTGCCTTCTTTCTGCCCTCGTCAGTTTTCTTCAGGGATGTGATTGTGATCTGTCCCAACTTCAGTCGTTCTGCGGAAAAGGAAGAACTGTCCAACCTGTTTACTTACATGTCCAGTGACTTCTAAGTTGTCTACTTCTTGCTAAATTTACAGGAAGCAAATAATAGTGGATCTTTCTTCTACAAGTTATGATAGTGCTGCTTGCTCTCCTTGCTTATTTTTCAACATTAATCTTGAGATCAAAGTGAAACCAAGTATTTCTTAACAAATCCCTAGATGAGATCTTGAGTAAATGAGAAAAAAGTGTGAAAGTAAAATAACGTAAGTCCTGAAAGAACAGGTCTGGGAGATCTATGAGAACAGAGACAGGGATCTGAAAAATTTGAGTGTTGGAGGTAAGTCCTCTGCATCATAGCAAAGTTTCAGGAAAAAATGGATCATAGGCCACCATGGACTTAACTGGAAGAGAAGTAGTAAGAGTTTGTATAGCAAAATTTGCCACTCTAGCTCTACTCAGAACATAACATACGAAGACTTGGCTTTGTGTTGTCCTGATTTTCATCCGTATGTGTTTGAGACAAAACAGGGAAATGTTTTGTATACTTCAGAAAGCAAGTACTAATAGCAGCTAAGTAACTCCCACTTGCACAACAGTATGTTTCTTCCCTGACAGGATGAAAACCGTTATGAACATGGAATTTCATAAACATTTCCTTCACTGATAGCAAATGTAGCTTTCTATTTTGGACTGTTTTATAAATAAAATTTAGTACTTTGAATTCAAGTGAATTTTAGCATAAATTTTTAGGTGGGTAAAAAAGCAGAGTAGAGAGCTGTAGAGGCAATGGGATAGTAAGAAAAGTGCGAGTGCCTCGGTGTGTCTAACTTCTGATCCAAACAGTGATTCTGTAATGCACTGATGAAGATTTCACCTCAGTGTAAATAACTATACAGAATTTCTTTTTTTTTTTT